>APFE030408063.1:208583-221753 GCA_000404065.3 Pinus taeda
CATGTCATTCATCTTAGCTTCTACACCTTTCTTTAAACAATCCATCTTAGATTCTGTTCCTTTTTGTGCAAGTGACACTTGTTGCACTTGGTCTCGTAATTTTGATATATCATTATGCAATTTCTTCCTCTTCTTCATGAGTCATGCTAGAGCTTTCAAGTCGCCTACTAGGTGTTTCCATTTTCTTTCTTTGGGGCATCAATTACTAATAATAATGCTTCACTATTCCCTTTGAATTCCTTCAAAATAAATTTTCAAACCAAGCTTAAGCAAACATTTTAAAAAATATACACACCGTTTTTCACCTTGTAGCAGCTCGATATTGCCTCTGATGTATCTCTGTAATTTTGGATCATCCAGTTCTGAAATTACGACGTACGGTAGCCCTCTGTGTCCTCTTTCTAATTCCACTAGTCTGACCCCAATTGGATTCTCCAATGAAGAGTTATGCCAAATCTCCCACAGCGACCTGATTATAAACTAATTCGGTAGAGTGAACTTGTACGACATTCCGCGAGTCACTGTTTCAACCTCTGGCTCTGAAAAATATATAGAAGAAACTACAGTCCATCCTCTTTCTTCACCTTTTTACGACATTTCAATCCAATGCTCAGAGAAAAAGTTATGACGATTTTCCCCGGGTCACCTGTTTGGAATGTAATTCAGGATTTTGCAAAAAGACCAACTTCCTCAGATCATATCTCTGCAATTATAGCGCAAAATGCTCTGAAATTCAGACCCAAGATTTATCATAATGTCTTCTCAAATGGGTTTTTTTTTCAACTTCTGAAACGTCGCAGAAAAAAAGTTATAGCGAAAATGCCACGATGACCTGTTTGGAGTAGCGAAACCCTAGAATCCAAAGCTCTGATACCAAATGTTATGAAACCAGCTCAAGAAAAGATAGAAAAGTAGATCAACGCCTTAGAATTCAGCCTCTTCGAGGGGGCAAGCTCCTTTACATTACATAAATGAACAATTCTTTGATGATACAAATGAAAAGACCTCCTTTCTATATATAGGAGTCTAAGGGGTCATATAATAATCAGAGCCTACATAACAATAATAATGTAAGGGCACAATAATAATAACAGTGGGCTTCTATGGGGCATAATAGTAACAATATGGGCACAATAGGGGCACAACAATATTAATAAGGGGTACAACTACAATAGTAATGGGGTAATCACTAGTATTATGGGGACTTAACAATGCAACAATATCACCTTTGAGAGTGCTTAATAGTTAATACTTCCTAGTACACACACAGCATATCACCAACTTCAAGGATAACAATATAAACATGACAAAAATGAAATTAAAAGGAATTCTAGGAAGTCAAATGCGTCTAATCTTGTGTCAAGAAAATAGCAAGCCCTTCACATTAGCAAGGCATTCTTAGGCACTAAAATAGAAAATCCTTCCATTGCATCATTTTCACATTTTCTTTAACTTCCTTAATTGAGAACATAACTTTCATAAAAAAATTCATTGAAAAAGGTCTCAAAATGCAAACAAATGTTGGACTGGTTGTCATATCAATTAAAGAGAAAGGCAATTGTTTGATATGCTTTTAACTTACAAAAAAGATCAAATAATATGAATCTTTCTCAACCCGTGGTACTATTCAAATTGTAATATGTGATTTCCAATCAAGTAATCTCTTTCCCTCCAAGATAGTTAAAAGATCACTTTGGAGAAGGGCTTCTAGAAGCACTGAGATAGCAGAAAGGAAATTAACTAGGAGGAAAATTAAGCACTTTAGTCGGTGCTCCAAAATATTTGAAGACAACTAAAAATGATTTTATACTCCCTCCATGTATTTTAAAATAGAAACCCTTAAGTTGCATCTCATTTATCTTCCACCTTTCTATAGCATGTTATGCTTTGAGCAAGAGTAGAACATTCATAAATATTCTCATGAAAGAGGAATCTTCATAATCCTAATAAGTTGGCCTCTAACAAGTCAACAATTTCATGTAGTGAAGAAATATTACATGGTAGAATCCGGGATTGAAATGAAAACTTTATTCTTAATCTCATTACAACAAAAACAAATTCAACCCTAATTAGTTGGGATCTAACAAATCAAGAATTTCATGTAGAAAAGAAAACTTACATGGTAGGTCCCAATTCTCTACAATGAAAACTTTATTTTTGATCTTATTACAACATAGATAAATTCAAGAGTACATACATATTCCCTTATCTAAGACAAACTTTGAACACATTCTGAGATTTCATAGAAAATATAATGATACAATTTACATGTAGGACATGAGAAAGCTATCTACATCTACCACTTGACACTGGACAATAGTGTTATTGAGACACCATATCATGGTATTAGAATCATGTAAATAGATAGTGTTGTAGAGAGACCTTGCAACACCTATTCAACACTACCTTCAAGATTCAAACTCATCAATTGATTTACTTCAATAGCAAATTCTAGTGAGATCTCATTAAATACAACCCGACAAAAGCCATATATGATAGTTGCCACTGCCCTCTTTGGATTTACCCCCCTCTAGAAATAGAATAACCAATCTTCCCCAACTTTGAGGTACTTGCTTCATGTTCAACATGGGATGTTGTTTTATTTACCTGGAAAAAGTTTCAAATGTTAGATGCATAATGAAAACAAGCGTGCAATTTAAGGTTACTACTAAAGTCTCTTGCCTGAATTATAAAACACCATCTAGTTGAAACTACCTACCTAAGATCCCACTTAAGAATCCAAAATGTTTCAAATAGGAGATGTCTTAAACAGTATCAACTATTTAACTGCATAATCACACTAAACTATACAAACTTTTAAAATGTTGAAAAGTTTGAAAAAAATGGACTTGGAATATCATAGTTACGTCAGGGTAGATATAACTATCTAAAATTTAACTTCTATATGACATTCCAAATAGCCTTTTTCAATCGTTTAAGAGACCAACATTTTTACCTTGGGTTAATAACTTAATACGCCACCAAACATAACAATAGTTTTGGATTGGCTCTATTCACAAACCAAGGGGAAATTTTAAACTAGTGTGAAAATGCTTACTCATTCCCCTACCATATTTCTAATATTCTATTTGTGTGCAGATCTAAGATACCTGTAAAATAATTTCTACATATTTGACAATTTGAAATATAAAAATTACCCACATTAAAGTTATATGATTAACATATGTGCAATAAGATATATGCATAAGTTGTAAGTAATATGAACTTTATATGTTATGTTAAGACAAAAAATTTCTCAACTAAACTACGTGTAATGTAACTTCTACATATTTGAAAATTTTAAATGTAAAAAGATACCTACTCATATTTGAAAATTTTAAATGTCAAATATTAACCACACTTAATTTATACAATTGACATATGCACAATAAAATACAATATGCATCAACTGTAAGTAATATGAAGTTTACATTTTATATTAAGACAATTTTTTTTTCATCTAAGCTACATGTAATGTAACTTCTATATATTTGACAATTTATAAATGTAAAGAATTAACCATATTGAAGTTATATGATTAACATATGCACAATAAGATATAGTATGCATCAACTGTAAGTAATATGAAGTTTACATGTTATATTAAGACAAGTGATTCTCATTTAAGCTATGTGTAATGAAGCATCTACATATTTGACAATTTTAAATGTAAAAAATGACCCAAATTGAATTTATACAATTAACAAATGCATAATAAGATAAAATAACATCAGTTGTAAGTAATATGAAGTTTACATGTTATATGAAGACAAATGTTTTTCTCATCTAAGCTACCTGTAAAGTAACTTCTACATATTTGACAATTTTGAATGTAAAAAATTACCCATAATGAAGTTATACAATTAACATATGTACAGGAACCTGAAACCTTAACTAAAGCACTTAACAGAACTACACATATTTTCACTTGTTTAATCCATCATCATCCAAATCAAGCCGAGTGCCCACTGCTTCTGTTGATTCGACCAATGTTTATAAAGGCATAGAGTAAAGCTTAGATCTGCAGCTAGAAAAGTGTGATCTATAAAAATTGGAATATTCACACAAACTAAGACCCATCTCTCGACACATTAATTGTTCAAGCCCACTAACACAAGAAAATTGCAAAAGGGTGATGGATTTTGGGTTTTGAACGAGAGATCCAACATAGGGAGGAAACCTCCAATAAAGTACTTCATGAAGTCCAATCCATAATGCCTTTATCCCACCCTCGTGGATATATCTCCAAATATCCACATGCTTTGGGCTTTAGTAGCCTTTCACTAACTACCCCATTACTGGAAATTTGTTCATAGCTACCGAAATTTGTCAACATTTAAACCCTGTCGAGATACTTCCTAACCATATCAAGATAGTCATATCTTGTGAATATTTTATTTGAACCCAATGCTAATTTTGAAATGAAAAAGAAAAGAAATATTTATTCTGGCATTTCCACGTAATATCTTCAAGGAAGAGCAAAATGTAGTGCTAAGATGTGATGTTGTAACTCGTGAACATTTTATCTCAACCCAAAACTAAATTTGAAATCAAAAAGAAAAGAAATATTTATAATGGAAAAAATAAAAGAAGATTTATAATAGAAAAATAAAAGATTATAAATTCTAATTAGGTTAAATGATTTATTTTTAATAAGAAATTTTCATTTTTGTGTTAGAGGCTAAATTAAAAAGAAGAAAAAGAACTTACAAGAGATATTGGGGATGGGTGTAAACATTTAAATATTGGCTCAATTAATAATAAAAAGTTAAATTAATAAAAATAGTAGAATTCAATTTGTTATATTTGGATTTTGTTATTAACTTGTGAATAGGCTTTGTTATAATACAATGGGACAATACCATGGCTTATCAATACCACAAGTCCAAAAGCCATAACTTATTTCACAACCAAAATATTTTATAACAATATGACAAAATTCTTAATGATGGATATTTATCCCCACATTACCGTAGATATTATTAACTTGTAAAAAATAGGCTTTTTTAGAATACCATGTATTATCAATACCACATTCCCAAAAAACATAAACTATTTCACAATCAAAATATTTTATAACAATATGACAAGATTCTTAACCATGGATATTCAACCCCACTTTTCCATTGATATTATGAGCTTGTGAATAAGCTTTGTTAGCATAGCTTATCAATGCCACATGGCCAAAAATCATAAATTTTTTTATAATCAAAATAATTTAAAACAATATGACAAGATTGTTAACCATGGATGTTCACCTTCACTTTACCATGGAATAGGATTTTTTTTGCTAGTACAAAGTGGTTAATTAGTTACTAAAACAACGACTAAAATTTGCATATAAACAACCATTTTTCTGTCGGTGGCCAGTAGTAGCTAATTTATAGTATCTTATAATGCAACCAAATTTTAGTCGTTTTTAGCTTAGTCATTAGTTGGTTGTCTCAATTTTATGATTTAGTAGTATATTTACTCATTAATTTAGCCATTCATTTAGTCATTCATGTAGTCATTAATTTCCACAATTAATGACCAAATATACAACAAAATATATTACTATATGATCATCCAAGAAACCAATTAATGACCAAAGAAATTTGACCAAAATGTTGGTCGTGTTATAAGACACTATAAATTAGCTATTGATAGTCATATATATATGCAAATCTTAGTCGCAATTTGAAACCAATTAATGACCAAAGAAATATGACTAAACTTTTATCGTGTCATAAGATATTGTAAATAAGCTACTAACTGTCATATATATGCAAAACTTAGTTGTCATTTGTAATCACATATTAATCATTTGCAGTAGTCATTTATATTTTTTGGTAGTTTCATACTCATTATATAAATGACTAATTTAGTAGTTTATATTTATTTCATTTATTTTCATTAATAATCATTATAAACGACCAATTTAGTTGTATATTCATTTTATTTGTGTTCATCATTAATTAATATAAACTACCAATTTAGTATTTTAGATTGATTTTATGTGCTCCATATTAATCAACATAAATTAATTAGTATGATTTTGTGACTAAATTAAAAAAACGTCAAGATAAACTATAAATAATTTCAACCACATAAATTATATTATACGAAATTTCAAGTATTACAATATGAGTTTCCAACTTAACATTGGTTGGACTACAATTTATGCATGAAATATTGTTTCATCACTACAAAACATTATCATTGTGTTGCCAAGTCACTGCAAGTGAATTTACCAACTCTGAAGACTTGAACATCAGTCACTATGTGTGTGTCTTATGAGGTATATTAGCTTTAAGGGTATCACTAAACTGGTTCTCTTCTCTCTCGTTTTGGATTTTTCAGTCCATTGTTAGTGTTCTCCTCTATCTTCAATTCCTGCTGCTAACCATCAATACCAAGTTCCTTTTTTGAAAACAAAAGAAGATACAATGCAAAGTGTAAGACATGAAAGATGATGAACACTAGAATATAAACTAAAGTAGACTATCAAGGATTTATATGACATATACCTCAACGTAAAAAATGTTAAAGCCATTCTTCCCCTTAAAAAAATGAGACTTGAACAAGTTTTCTTCAGTTGAGCGATAGTGGACACTATGAGACCAGATGAGTTATATAAACAAATAAATGTCACCCTAGAAAATAACATCTTAGTAACTTAGTATTCAACCTTAAGGGAAAGCTTAGGCATAATCATGTCAACTAAGTTACATGCTAAAAAACTCAAGTTGTAAATAACTTGTGAAAACAAATAATCTGAGGTGTGATGTCTAATCCTTCTCATTTTATTTGCAATAATATTTTGTTCTCTAACACATGAACTTGGTCAAGTATATAAACAACATGTGCTCAAATAACAACATGAAAGTAGAATTTTATAATAGTGATGAAAATATTTCAAAACAAAACAATTAAAAGCATTTCAATCGATACCCTGCAATACTAATTTCATGTTCAAGCTTTGGTTGTTATTTAAACGAACAAGATACCAAGTATTATCAATTTCATAGCTAAAATGAAAAGAAAAATCAAAATACAATCAATCAATAAAGAGAGGATATCATGGAATGGAAATTGCAATTATATAAAAAAAATTACCTATCCATTGATGTCTTCTTAAGCATTCCTAAAACATTTTCTTGCCCAAAATAACCATGAGGTGAAAGAATCACAACATTAAAAACCATATGAATACCTACTAGAAACATTTCCAAAGTCAATGGCTTAACTGGTTGAAGGATCTCCAAAAAAAATGAATCATATCCAAGAACTGATCTCCATTGTCTCCCCTTCCTTTTTCCAATCACATTTCATGTAACCTACCCACACCAAAGTCAAGTAACAATCAAACTGTTGGAAATAACGCTGAGGGTGGGGGAGCAGGGGGGTGGGGAGTGAATTAGTATTAGCAAATCAATAGCTATTTCATTTGCATAATTAGATTCATATACGCTACTTCAGTAATGGAACTTGCGTGTACACGCAACTGTGTTTAATGCCACTAGCATATATCCAACAAACTTATCATTCATTTAATTCATCATATGTTGATCTTTAATCAGTTCATCAAAACTTCATTAACCATATAAACAATCACCAAGTGCAGTAAAAACAGAACATATCATCACACATCATAAAAATACATGAACACCAAGATATAAGGTGGAAACCCAATGTAGGACAAAAACCACCTGCTGTTGTCTTCCTTTTAATATAAGAAAAACTTATTTACAATATTGCATTGGCACAGACTCATACCGGTACGTAGGTACCCGCCTATAGAAGGCTACAACCTTCTCACATTCTCTATTTACTACTGGAAGGGAGCTACAATCCCCTGGCTCTTGTACTAGCCGATATATTTACTAGTACATAGGTGCCGACCTACAAAAGGCTACAACCCTCTCTCATTTTCTAGCTGCTACTAGAAGGGAGCTCCAACCCCCTAGCTCTTGTACTGGATGATATGTTTACTAGTATGTAGGTGATGGCCTACTAAAGGCTCCAACCTTCACTCTTCCTCCAGGGACCACATTTCATAAATTTACATACTGGATACTCTTGGACCACAACACCATAATCTGAAGGCCATGTTTCATCCAATTTTCATACTGGACCCTTCAACAACATTGAAGCTCAAAATCAATCAACAATGCAATACAACCATTGCATTAACCAATCATTAAATACTCAATCATCAAACTCTAAATCACCCAACAATTGAATGATTGAAGCCCTATCATCAAAATACAGTCACCAGAACATAGAACAAAACCTAGAACTCTACAACAACCACTAGAACCAACTCAAAATTTAGATATCCTACTTAATAATGTATATGTGACTTTGATGAGCTGAACCAGCATGTATATGTGATTTTATCAAATCGAACCCATGTACAGATCTGTAAATACTAACTTAAACACTTCACAACTATTTCAGAATTCAATCATACCTAGATCAAAACATTTGCAGAATAAAACATGCATCAGTATTCAAATCTAGTCTATCCACGATCAAACCACATAATGATATACATTCCAAGCCTTAAGATCCTGATCTATTATCCATAATCATCCACATAGGTTCATCCTTAGTTCAGATCAAGCAAAGAATCACAAACCCATAACCTACATAATGGATCTCACACTTCATCAAATATTCAATACTTGCACCCTTGACCTAATGTTCTTCTCTTCCTTTTATAGTTTTAGGCCTTTCTCAATACCATAGACCAAAACCACTTAGGAGCAATACCTTGGACCAAATACCTGGGGTCAATAGCTCAGGCTAGATACCTTGGACCAAATACCTTGGAACAAAACTTAGTTTTCCAGAATATACACACCTTTCCTTCTGTGAAAGCGTGTGTGTACATTATATGCTCTTTTGGTCTATCAACCCGCGTGTATACACTCCTTTGTCAAGGTGAACCTACGTATACCTCTCTCTGATCATTAATTCTTTGCTATTGACCTGCTGCACTATGATCTGTCATCTGAATGAGTTGCCATCAAGGACAACACTGGTATCATAATTCCAACACAAGTGAAGGCATTGACATTTGTTTTTATCTTTTATATCTATAAAATTTGAATCTAATTTGTTTTGCGAACATATTACTTTGTATTTAAAGCCTTCATGTCATGAAAATGTATCAATTAAGTAGAACATTAGAAAAATTGAGCTCAATGCGGTCCTCTAACAAATTCTACAATATCAATATTTGTCTTGTTGTGATATCTTGGATAGAAAAAGAACATATATGCAAAAGAAAAAATCATATCTTACTTATTCTCAAACTTTGTATATGGTGAATTCTCAGGTATCTTTTTAAGATGTCCCTCTACCTTTACCAAAGTGGATTGTAGCATGGTTAAACTCTATATCCTTTCATTCGACATCAATTTCTACAAGATAAATGTCACACATTAGTGTTTCCCATTTCTAAACATGCTACACATGATAAATTGGAAGTCACATAAATGCAAGAGAAAACCTTGTTCTGACCAAAACAAACAAACAATGCCTCTAATAAAACTTCACACCTCAAAAATTATTTTTCCACATGCTTAAACTAAAGGTGATATTCTTTGAATCATCTGTAGGTCATATTTAATGGGATATTCGTATGTTTAACATAATGTCAATTTGGTGATAAAAGAAATATATAAATCCAGGTTATTATCAGTGAAATTCAAGTATAATTCAGAAAAATAATGTCATTGAAAGGTATGGACAGAGAAACATATTCATAATTAAGATTCTCTATTTCGTTTAATTTGAGTTCAGTTTGCATTTGAATATGTAGTTTTCTCTAAAGAAGTGAAATATAAAGATGAAAATCAGAATAGCCCTGTGAATTTTTAATCAATTCATATTATACATATCTGAAACAACTAGGTCATCCTTCTTTTCTATTTGATAGAGATTGATTGTGCATAGAATAATAATGAATTAACTATCAAACACAACGATGCAATATATTAACCAAGGAAAGAAAAATGACATGGTTGTGGTATTCGTGTGCTCGAATGAAATCCAACAATGATTGCATTATTTCTTTATTAGGAACTATTGGATACAAATGTTGGTTCAAATATTGAACTCCATTACCAAAGGGAGATGGTCATGTTGGGTAAGGAAAAGATGAATTGAAGGCCTCAAGGTCTGGCTCCAGTACATAGTTATCCTTATCACTACAAAATACAAAGTTCTCATCATTTTCTTATATAGGAAAAACAAAAATTTATTTTTTATTTGTGCACTTGTGATAGTATATGAAAAATAGAGCACTAGTGGAAATCAAAATGTGGCGTGCCATCGTCCAACCTACACAGAAAATATATGACTTCAGTTGTTGACTATAGTGGAAATAAAATTTAAAACCCACTCAAATCGATCTTTACATGACATAGGTGTAATGAACTAGTACAATAGAAGCATGCTAACTAAGAAACATCAAATGATAAAAACAATAATGCAACATTGTTTCCTACCACATAATTTGCATGTGTAAAATTTCCACAAAATCCATCCAAAAAATGAGAACTTATGGAAAAAGAACATATCATCAGTGTTTTTTACCCTCTTTAACACATGTAGCTTGGGGACGTAGAGGAGGAAAAATGTAGCAGGATTCCAATTGTGTGGGATATAAAAAAAAGACATGTTGGAAAAAACGCCTGCTTATTCACAAAATCTCACTCTAAATAATAGAACATGTTGAGGATAGTAATGATGAAATAAAATAATGTATGAAGATAAATCACCTTTAACATGCATTGAGATTCAAATTCCCCATGTTTTCTATTTTTATAAAAGCAATCAAGAACATCTTCGGTATACAGCTAAATGACTATGATTTGTACTTTCGAGAAATTACTTGAAAACTTGTATAGTCCAGAGAATTTTCAAATCCAAATCTGAACATTGTACCTATAGCATTGATTGCTCCAGTTTGGTATACATTTATTTGTGTTCACTTTTGTATAATCAATATTTTGGTGCTTCATGATTCCATAGGAACTAAACCATCCTAAAAGTAGGCTAAAACTTGACTTTTTAAAGCAATCCCTCCCTTGAATCTTTGTCACATGATTTGTTTTGTGCTTGTGAAAAAAATATTCATCTTTCACTGTGAGAACTAACTCTTATAGACATATTTCTACAAAAATATTGTTTATCCATTCAGAATACATCAAAGTTCCCCCACTCATGCGATTAAAGCTAAACATGTGCATAAGCATGAGAAAGCCTCAACTACAGATTATGTTTCTAGAAGGACCAAGAGAGTGGATCAGGAGCGTGCCTTAATAGAGGGCGAAAGAGATAAATTTGAGAACATGATTCATGCTTTAACCTTGGAGAGAAATCAGATAAAAGAAGAAATGTGGTTTGCTATATAAAATGCCAATGTAGGTGGCAAGGTAGTTGATGTACTTAGAAAGTATTTAAATCTAAAGGAGATGCCTATTCCAACTAAAGTAGAATGAGACAAAATATGGTTATAGTTTATCAAGGAAAAACTACAGGGTCTTATAAGAAGATCAAGCCTCTATGGTATTGTTATGAAACCAGCTCAAGAAAATATAAAAAAGATAGATCAACGCCTTAGAATTCAGCCTCTTCGAGGGGGCAACCTCCTTTACATTACATAATGAACAATTATTTTATCATTCAAATGACAAAACCTCCTTTCTATATATAGGAGTCTAAGGAGTCACAATATAATCTAGCCGACCTAACAATAATAATATATAGCCACAAAAATAAAAATAGAGGGATTCTATGGGGCACAGTAATAACAATATGGGGTTAATAAGGGCACAAAAATATTAATAAGGGGTATAACTACAATAGTAATGGGGTAATCAGTAGTATTATGGGGACCCAACATGCCCCTCTCCTTCAAAAAAGTGTTGTCGTCAATGCTTGAGTAGTTTTGGATACTTCTGCATAAAATTCTCATCCTCCGATGTCGAATCTTCAGCGGATAAGTTCTTCCACTTGATAAGATACTCTGAAATTGAACGATTTCATAGCTGTTGAGTTCTTATTTCTGTGACTGTTTCTGATTCCAATATAATTTTTCCTTCCTCGTCAAGTTCTGGCAATATTGTTTAAACTGGGAGCTTGTTGCCTATAACCTTCTTTAAACATGAAACATGGAAAATTAGGTGCAATCGAGAAGCTGCAGGAGCTCCAATTTGTATGCCATAGTACCAATCTTTTGCAACACCTTGTATGGACCATAATACTTTGGTGATAATTTATTATCCTTCTTAGCTTGCTTGAGGGACATTTGCTTATATGGTGTAGCCGTAGGAATACCCAATTACCTACATCAAAACTTATTTCGCTACGATGTTGATCTGCCTGTTGTTTCATTCTATTTTGTGCCAACACGAGGTTATCCTTTAAGAGTTGGAGGACTTGTTGTGATGTTGATGTGATGTTCCACTGCCTGAAACCTTAGAATTTCTCTTAAACATGATGTGATGGATGGTGGCTGATATCCATAAAGTGCCATAAATGGGGTCATTTTTGTTGTGTATGGAAGGAAGTGTTATACCACCATTCAGCCAGAGGCACCATTTGACCCATTGCGTTTGTTTATCAGATACAAAGCAACAAAGATATCCTTCCAAACATTTGTTTACTATCTCAGTTTTCCCATCAGATTGAGGATGATAAGATGAGATATGAGCTAACTGAGTACCAAGCAAGAAAATAATTCTGTCCAAAAATTTCCAGTGAAAATGGGATCTCTGTCACTTACAATAATCTTTGGGTTTCCATGTAGCTTTTGAATTGTTTCCATAAACGCAGTAGAAACTATACTGGCTTTAAATGGATGTGATAATGCACAAAGTGTGCATACTTGGTAAGTCTGTCAACTACCACCATGATGACACTCTTTCCCTCAGACTTGGGTAAACCTGTGATAAAATCCATTGAAACCTCCTCCCAACGTTGGCTTGGGATGGATAAGGTTGTAATAGACCTGGGCTCTTAATTGTTTCAAATTTATTTTGTTGGCAAACCAAACATTTTGCCACAAACTTTTGAATATCCAATTTAAGGCCATCCCAAAAAAATTCCTTCTTAACCTTGTGGTAAGTTTTTAAAAATCCTGAGTGCCCTCCTAAGGGAGAAGTGTGCAATTCC
>APFE030408063.1:230441-251950 GCA_000404065.3 Pinus taeda
TAATTTCTTCTCAGCACACTTATGACCTTCAGTGTATTTGCTATCACAACTGTAACAAAGCCCTTTTGCTCTCTTTTCTTCCAATTGTTGTGGTGTCAACCTTATAGGGTGTGGAAGACTAGGGACAACACTTCCATCTTTATAGTTGTGAGTGGTATGATTCTTGGTTGCCATAATTTTGCTTTCCATTTTTCTTGCTAACCTAAATGCCTTCTCTAATGAATCAGGTTCCCAAAGGCGAACATCATGTTGGATATTATCCTTTAAAGACCCTATGAACACATCAATCCTATGCTCCTCTAGAATATCTTTTACCCTTATGTTCAATTTTTGGAACTCCTCAATGTGCTCCATTATTGGAACCTTTTGTTTGAGACTTATCAATTGGCTAAAAAAAGTGTTGCTTTTTGTATCCTCATAATGTGCCATCAATTCTTCCATAAAAATTGCCCATGATAAATTGTTTACAAGAGAAAAGCCATTGATACCATACAAACTGATTTGGTTCCAAATATAAAGTTTCCATACGTACCTTTTGTGTGTTTTGCACATTATTGAGATCGAAGAACTGCTCCATCTGTAATATCCATGTGGCAGGATTCTTGCCATCAAACTTCCTCATATCGATTTTTGGAATATGGTGAGTCTTCGATCCAACATTAGTGTCTATGGAATCATGATTAACATTTTTTTAATTCTCATCATGAGTTTCCTCTAGTACCCTTTCACCCTTAGTGCCCATTTCTTGTAGCAACTTATTCATATTTATCTTCAATTCGTCCATGTTTGTCTTCAAATATATCTTCAAATCATCCATCTTAGCTTCCACGTCAATCATCTTAGCTTCTACGCCTTTCTTTAAACAATCAATCTTAGCTTCTACACCTTTCTTTAAACCATCCATCTTAGATTCTGTTCCTTTTTGTGTAAGGGGCAGTTGTTGCACTTGGTCTTGTAATTTTGATATATCATGTTGCATTTCTTCCTCTTCTTCATGAGTCATGCTAAAGCTTTCAGGTTCCTTACTAGGTGTTTGCATTTTCTTTCCTCGGGGCACCAATTACCGATAATAATGCTCTACTATGCCCTTTGAATTCCTTCAAAATAAATTTTCAAACCAAGCTTAAGCAAAAATTTAAGAAAATCTACACACCTTTTTTCACTTTGTAGGAGCTCGATATTTCCTCTGATGTATCTCTGTAATTTCCAATCATCTACTTTTGAATTTGCGACCTATGGTAGCCCTCTGTGTCCTCTTTCCAATGCCACAAGTTTAACCCAAATTGGATTCTCCAAGGAAGAGTTATGCGAAATCTCCCATAGTGACTTGATTATAGACAAGTTCAGTAGAGCGAACTTGTACGACATGCCACGAGTCACTGTTTCTACCTTTGGATCTGCAAAATGCATACAAGAAACTACAGTCCGTCCTCTTTCTGTACCTTCTTATGAAATCTCAATCCGATCCCCAGAGAGAAAGTTATGATGATTTTCCCAAGGTCACCTGTTTGGAATGTAATTCAGGAGTCTGCAAAAAGACCAACTTCCTCAGATCATATCTCCTCAAATATAGCGTGAAAAGCTCTGAAATTTGGACCCAAGATTCAGAGTGATTTCATCTCAAATGGTCTAAAACCTCACAGAAAAAACGTTATAGCGAAAATGCCACGATGACATGTTTGGAGCAGCGAAACCATAGAATCCAAAGCTCTGATACCAAATGTTATGAAACCAACTCAAGAAAATATAGAAAAGATAGATCAATGGCTTAGAATTCAGCCTCTTCGAGGGGGAAACCTCCTTTACATTACATAAATGAACAATTCTTTTTTCATTCAAATGACAAAACCTCCTTTCTATATATAGGAGTCTAAGGAGTCATAATATAATCTAGTCGACCTAACAATAATAATATAAAGCCACAAAAATAACAATAGAGGGATTCTATGGGGCACAGTAATAATAATATGGGGGCAATAGGGGCACAACAATATTAATAAGGGGTATAACTACAATAGTAATGGGGTAATCACTAGTATTATAGGGACCCAACAGGTATAGTCCTTTCAAGATATTGGAAAAAGTGGAAGATAATACCGACAAACTGAATCTACCCCATGCATACACATTTACTCGGTCATGAATGTGGAGAATCTCAAACTCCACAAGCCTTCCCTGTAGAACCATGAGGAGGGGTAGATCATACTTTCTATAGAGGAATCAACACTAGATGCTTAGGCAGAGTTGGTAGATGATAATTTTCCATAAGAGGTCTAAAACTACAAGATAGGGGAACGATGAAATTTGGCTCATTAAGTTGAAAGGATGACTTCCATGTAAAGAAAAATGGTACTCGAAGAGAAGGTAGAGGAAAAATGTCCTCACTTCATTCAGTAAAGCCTTTGGGGACCATAAGCCTCCATGAATGGGGAGTTATGATCATGAATGGATCATATATTATTTTCCATCTATCTTGATACTTTCAAGGAGGAAAAATTGAAGGAATGAGCTTGCGAGGTGATTTTTACCTATGGGTCTCAATAGGGAGAATTGGGGTTTCAAAGATTCTAGAGTCATTTTGAGGCACTAAAAAAGTTTTATGGAGTCCATTAAATATAATAGTTTAGGAAATATATCCATGTTGGGCATTAAATATATTATATAATTTTAGGCCATACTCAAGGAAATATCTGATACATTAAAAAAAATGTAATATCCTTAGTTTTTTTGTGTTCTGCATTATTTCCAATCCTAAAGATATTCCATACAAAAGTTTATGTTATTTCTTGTTCATATATTTGTTGTGACTTGGTCTATTCTGTTTCAAATTGTAGCACTAGACATGTTGAGAGATGACTTGAAAATAATGGCAGAGCACCCTCCAACATGCAAGGACAAAAATTACTCACCATCCAACATGCAAGGACAACAATTACTCACCATTGACACTCAAGGAGAAAAAATTAAGTAAAAACATTTATGTCTTCAACCTGGAAAACGTAGCCAATTCCAGATCCAAATAGCACATGCATTGGCCCCAATAGTCAATCCAATTATATAATTTGCAAAGATTATTGGTAAGATTAATAGTCAATCCATAAATTTCTACAACAAGCCATTGAAACTCTAACCACAATCTCTCTCTAACCACACCTTATATTGCTAATTGACTTTGTATAAAAGGATATATATCTACATTTGGGAGATCCATCGAGGATTGCATTATCCAACATCAGTTTTGGGGTGGTTTAGTAAGTAACGGTTGAACATTTGCATGAGTGCTCTTTGAAGGGGTGAACAAAGAGAAACACAACATGATCAGAAGCCAAGAATATCAAAGACTTTTAGCGTTTTGTGAAAATGGACAACCGTGCCTCCTAAGCTCGATCCTTCATAAGTGGTCAAGGTGTATGTGAGAGTCATAGGGGGCGAAGTTGCAGCTACTTCATTTCTAGCTACAAAGATCAGTGCTATGAGTCTATCATGGTAGAAGATTGGAGAAGACATTGCAACGGAAACTGCGAAATAATGGAAGGGTTTCAGGGTCATGATAAAGCTCACCATTCAAAATGGGTAGGCCAAGGTTGTTATGGCACTGAATGCTACTACCCTGATCATAAAAGCGTTGAAAGATTTAGAGATAGATAGCACGAAGACGAAGAACATAAAGCTCAATGGAAATACCGCCCTAGATGATGTCATCGAGATCGCTAGGGTTATGAGGCTGAAGTCCATGGTGAAGGAATTATCTGGGTCAGTGAAGGAGATTTTGGGCACATGCCTCTTCATCGACTACACGGTGGATGGAAAGGATCCCAAGGAGGTCCAGGCCGAGATCGACGAAGGGGAGCTCAAGATCCTCGAAGAATGAAGGAATAATTCACATTTAATAATTGAAGTGAGAGCCTTCTGTTATTTTTATTGTTGGGTATATGTTCGATTTTTTAGTGTTTTGAGGCTTGAGGAAGTTGAATATTGGATGAAGGTGGATTGTGAATTTGATTTAACGACCTTGAGAAGTTTTGAGACATTTAAGGGCATTTGAATTTCATTTCAGGTCCTGGGGATTTTGAGGCATTTTCCACTTCTTTGAAGACTTTGGATAGTTATATAATATATGTAGGCATCGATCTGTTGAATGGATGAAAACATTTTTTGGAAGAGATATTATTGGTGACATTATAATTAGTGTTTTCTTATTGCACTGTTGCATTATATGGATTAAAAAAATAAGCCAACATGAATTGATTCTATAAAACAATTGCATTTCCTGTTTTTGTCTCATAACAACATCGTTTGTTGTCTAAATATAATTTTCTGATCTCATTCTTCTCTCACCCCCTCTTCCAAGAAGCCTATGAACAATAATATTAGTCCAGTCACCATTCTATCTTTCAATGCTGCAAAAGAATTATGACAATCAACAATAGATTAATACCCAGATTATGATGTTTTATATTGTGATCTAGATTCTGAGCTTTGTGGTCATTATTCAGATGCTCGGTCAAATTTGGATGAAAGAACCCAGTCCTTTTTATGGATCCACACTTGAGTGAGTCATCCGAGGCACTAAATTAAACTTTTTATTACTTAAATTTCTGGCAATGGGGCCTATACAGAACAAAGGGTTCATACAACACTGGATGCAATGAGGAATGATGCTTACTTACGTTGATACGCAACTAGAAAAACACACAAGGAATGCCAACTTCTAATCTATACTTGTGTACCTAACGAAAGTACTCAGAAGCTTTTAGACATAAAATTGTGAAAATTTTATATTTGATGTTATGCACTCAAAGAATAACATTTTAAAATCATAGTTTCCCAGAGAATGTAGCACGTGAGATAGGTTTATGCAGCCAAGGAGAAATAATATCATTCTCCTCAAGCAAGGGATTGAGAAGGATTAAATGAATGCCATAATTTATTGTCAATGGAGGGGAATATAAATTATAAAATTTAAAATCAATCTTTGAGGGATATTATGAAAGGAATGATAATTATAAGTGCCATAAATAATAAAACTTAAATTCCAAGTAAGCTAGCGTTCCTAAAACATACAACAACCACCCTCGATGAAATCCTCAGAATCTCTTTCTAAGGGGTTCCACATTGAAATTAAAAAATCATGAACATGAAATCTCGACTTTGAGTAGATCAATTTATCACATTCTTTCCAATTTCGAGAAAAAATTATATATATCAAGCCACTTATAATATGCTCACAACATTTTGTTGTTCAAATATATATTATGTTTCCTTAAAACATTTATTGTAGCATGCAACCTATGCAGTGTAAACTTTATTCAATAAATAAAAAATCTTGCCTTATAACATCAATATCATATCAAACATTTCCATCATGTGTTATATATAGGAGACAAAAAATTGCTCCATCGAAAATATATCATGTGTTTTGCAATAATTGAAATCCCTTGATGTTAAAACACAATATGTTTTGACCATAGGATAACATAGTATGTTTTCAATAACTTTCGTTCGATATGGCACAAAATTTTAGATCTTTGACATTATAGACCACATAGGTTAAATGATGGTCATCAAATTATAAGCCTTACTTTTTATATGCCTCGAGGTACTATATAAATACATGTTCAAGCTTTCCTTCTATTTCTCACATTCGTAGAAGAAACTTTTCCTCTATCCCAAGCATAATAAAAACCCAAATTTTGAATAAAATTTGATGCATCTACTGCTCTTATATCATCGCACATGTTAAAATATTCTTTCTTATGTGGTTTTATTAAGGTAGGGTCCCACCTACTAGTTTCATTTTCATTGTTATATATCTTTTGAGATTTGTATTTAATTTACCTGTTATGGAAATAGGGAATATAATTGCTATGGTTTACAAAAAATTTTAACATTGACATCCGTCAACAATTTCACTATTCTTTTGGAGGTATATGTTTTAAGATTTAGGGTTTCTAGTTGGTCTTCAAATCTCCTTCAGATGAGTCGTCTCAGGATTTTCATTATAACTTATATTTCATTCTAAACCATGAAATTTTTAGGAGAAAAAGGAGAGATCTTTCGATATATTAGTCAGAATTTCAAGCATTGGTTCATCATATTTTTTTACGTATGCTCTTTGGAGGTTAGGATTTTGAAGGGTCTTGAAAATATTGTACCATTACCAAATGATCAAAAATGGAAGTTATAGGGCTAAATAATGGTAGTATAGGGCTATACTAAAGGATAGGAAGGATACAAATTATTCTTTGCATTCAAGAATGCATGTAAAGACTTGCTACCAATATGAAATGAAATTATTGAAAATGAAATTTGTACTACCATGCTTGGGCTACTATGCCTTTAAAGGAACTCTCTCTTCATGATTGTTGTTCAAATATCTCATTTCGATTCCTTTTCACCTTTTTTTAACATGCAAGGAACTGTTCTTTCCAAACCAAGACCACCATCTATCATACTAAATGATATACATGAACATACATGTCTAGATCAACTTTTGTCTTCCATAGATCACTACAATAGATAAAAATAGGCATGGAATGAAAAAATTCAATCCCATGATACCTTAGGAAGATAGACATGATTTTCCATGAATCCTTCACACAGGTACAATATAACGTGAAAACCAATTTTTTCACTCATATCCAATCTACTACAAATTCCCTTGAGCTCATGCATCTTCCAACTATCTTGCTTATCCTATGGACCTGTGCTTGTAGATTCTTGTTCAGGACATGCTTATGTTGTAAGTCTTATTCATGCTTCCATACACTCTGCCTAAGATGATGTAGGCCATACACTCTTTTAGGGTCTTTCTTGTGAATAATATCAGACTAATGGACTGCATTGGGGACTGGATTTTCTTACTCAAAATCTTAAGAGGAAGAGGTTGTCTTTGATCTCTTGATTTTACTTACTCTTCCATTAAACACGTACACAATGTATAGTTCTAATTCCTTTCACTATTAGCCTATCAGAGCCCTCTTTTCTTATATTTAAACCTTTGGAGTTGAAAAACACTTCCTTTCCTCCATTAATCATCTAGCCCACACTTAAAATCTCATGCTTCAACCCTTCGACAACACATGAGTTGCATTAGTCCTCTTGTCACCAAGATTGGTCTTTCCTTTTCCCATCACCTTAGCATGTGGATTATATCCACTAATAACATGTCTATCTCTATCCTCTTCAGGAACATGAACCTACTATTGATCGTTGACATATGATGGGAACATCTGCTATCTATATACCATTGATCATATTCATCAAATTTGCATATACTAGTACAAAATGGCTAATTAGTTACTAGAAAAGAGACTAAAATTTTCATATAAATGACCATTTTTCAGTCTTTGACCAGTAGTAGTTAATTTACAGTGTCTTATAATGCAACCAACATTTAGTTATTTGCAACTCAATCGTTAATTGGTTACCTCAATTTTATCATCTAGTAGTATAATTAGTCATAAATTTGGACATTAATTTAGTCATTAATTTATTCATTAATTGTCACAATTAATGACAAAATATACAACAAAATATATTACTATATTACTATGTGAATTAGCTACTAATAGTTTCCCATCACCTTAGCATGTGGATTATATTCAATAATAACATGTCTATCTCTATCCTCTTCAAGAAAATGAACCTACTGTTGATCCTTGACATATGATGGGAACATCTACTATCTATATAGCATTGATCATATTAATCAAAAGTGCATACACTAGTATAAAATGGCTACTTAGTTACTAAAAAAAGGATTAAGATTTGCATATAAATGACCATTTTTTAGTCACTGACCAGTAATAGTTAATTTACAGTATCTTATAAGACCAACTTTTAGTTGTTTGCAACTCAGTCGTTAATTGGTTATCTCATTTTTATCTTCTATTAGTATATTTATTCATAAATTTGGATATTAATTTAGTCATTAATTTATTAATTAATTGTCATAATTAATGACAACATATACAACAAAATATATTACTATATTACTATGTGAATTAGCTACTAATAGTCATATATATGCAAATTTTAGTCATTGTTTGAAACCAATTAATGACCAAAGAAATATGACTAATTTTTCATCGTGTTATAAGATATTTTAAATTAGCTACTAATAGTTGTATATATGCAAAATTTAGTCATCATTTGTAGTCACATATTTATCATTTACAGTATTCATTTATCTTTTATGGTAGTTTCATATTGATTATATAAATGACTAATTTACTAGTTTATATTCATTTCATTTACTTTCATTAATAATGATTATAAACGACTAATTTAGTCACATATTAATTTTATTTGCGTTCATCATTAATCAATATGAACTATCAATTTTGTAGTTTTAGATTAATTTTATGTGTTCATTATTAGTCAACATAAATTAATTAGTATAATTTTGTGACTAAATAAAAAAAAATGTCATACAATGCACATGTTCATCCAATGTGAAAGCACAAAGTTAAATATGTTTATTACGATACTTAATAATATCCAATACAACTATAAATAAATTCAACCATGTAAATTATATTATATGAAATTTCAAGTATTACAATAGGAGTTTTCAACTTAATATTGGTTGGACTACAATTCACACATGAAATAGTGTTCATCACTTCAAAACATTATCATTATTTTTCCAAGGAATTATAGGTGAATTAACCAACTCTAAAGTCTTGAACATCAATCTCTATGTGTGTTACATGCGAGATATTGGATTTAAGGGTATCACTAGTCTGGTTCTCTTCTCTCTCTTTCTGCATTTTTCACTCCAGTGTGATTGTTCTATTTCTTCAATTCCTGCTTCTTACCATCAATATTGAGTTCATCTTCTAAAAATGAAAAAAGATACAATGTAGAGTATAATAAATCAAAGAGGATGAACATTGGAATATAAACTAAGGTAGACTATAAATTATTTATACAACATATACATCGATATCAATAATGTTAATACCATTTTTTCCATAGAAAATTAAGATACTCAAAAGCATTTTCTTCAGTTGGGCAATAGTTTTTAGTTGGGCGATATTGGCCACTATGTGGCTAGATGACCTGTATAAACAAAGCAAATAAACTTTTACCACATAAATTAACACCTCAAGAACTTAGTAGTCAACCTTCAAGAAAATCTTAGGCAAAATCATACCAAGTAATTTACAAGCTAAAAATATCAAACAATAGATAACTTTTGAAAATAAATGGAAAAGAAAAGATTAGTGTAAAAAATCTCCTTGTTGCTTCTCCTAAAAGAGTCATGTTCCTTAAATTTAGAGATGATTTTTCCCACAGTAAAATTTCTTGCCTATTATGACCTATGTTTTTAGTATCACGAGATTGGTACAACATCATATTGGATTGTGGATAAAAAATGATTCAAGTTTCCAAGATGAATACCTCATTTGCTTAAATGAAGGTGCTAGTTGTGAGCAGCATTAAAACCTTAGGGACGTAGAACACTAAGACCCAAGAAAATATATCACCACGGTCCACTTAAAGAAAAAAATTCAATCCCACAATGGCCTCTAGTAGTAAATTTCATTGGATGGATATCACACTATGAGAGATTATTATCTAATACAATGAGAAGTGTACATATATTGTCATAATGCACCTCACAGTGAGACCCTATAGTTGTGTTCTATAATATTAATGATATTATACTATTTAATTATAAAATTATGAGTACAGGATAATTATTAGTTTGAATAATTAGTTTGAAATTTCCTTTTAGGTATTTATGTATACATGAAAATATTTGAAAAAAGTCACCTTTTTTGACTAGTTAATTTCGAGTGAATCTAAATACATATGAAATTATGGTGCCTTGGTCTTTATCTAGTGGTTATCTACTCATTGTACCAATTTTTCTCATGTCCTCTACTACTTTTGGTGAAGTCCTCTTTGATGATTTACAATGCCAATGCAATGGACATTTATCTTGGATGTTTTTTTGAGCCAAAGGGAAGCTCCAAAGGTAACAACCAATAAGTAGCATCAAATATATTATTGGGGGCCAAAATGTAGTAATTATATGACAAGCCAAGAAACATTACACATTAGTCATCTTTCATTTAATATTGATTAATAATGTCTTTGCATGATCATGTAATACTAGAGTGTCAAGTAGGGATATTTAAAGTTAGTCATCCATCAATATCACCTTTGGGAGTTTTTAATAGTTAATACTTCCTAGTACACACATAGTATATCACCAACTTCAAGAATAACAATACAAACATGACAAAAATGAAATTAAAAGGAGTACTAGGAAGTAAAATGCGACTAATCTTGTGTCAAGAAAATACCAAGCCCTTCACATTAGCAAGTCATTCTTAGGCACTAAAATATAAAATCCTTCCACTGCATAATTTTCACCTTTTCTTTAATTTCCTTAATTTTTTTTTTTGTATACAGTGGAATCAGCAACAGGGGAAACCTTGCAACTCGCGTTACATGGGGTCGATTCTAACCACTACCTCGATAACCACTAGGAGCTATGCCCACCCCTCTCCATAATGCCAGGTTAGTCTGGGGGAGCTAAACTCATGACCTTTAGTACGGAGCTCGCCTTTCTAACGAAGTTCACCGTAGTGTGATTACCAATGTGCCTACCCCTGTGGGGCAAACCTTAATTGAGAACATAACTTTCATAAAACAATTCATTAAAAAAGGTCTCAAAATCCTAACAGACGTTGGAGTGGTTGTCATATCAATTAAAGAGAAGGAAATTGTTCAATATGATTTTAACTTGCGAAAAACATCAAATCATATAAATCTTTCTCATCCCTTGGTACTATTCAACTTGTAATCTGTGAGTTCTAGTCAAGTAATCTCTTTCCCTCCAAGATAGTTAAAAGATCACTTTGGAGAAGGGCTTCTAGAAGCACTGAGATAGTAGAAAGGAAACTAACTAGGAGGAAAATGAAGTAGTCTAGTCGGTGCTCCAAAATATTTGAAGGAAACTAAAAATGATCTTATACTCCCTCCATGTACTTTAAAATAGAAACCCTTAAGTTGCATCTCATTTATTTTCTACCTTTCTGTAATATGTAATTCTTTGAACAAGAATAGAACATTCATAAATATTCTCATGAAAGAGGAATCTGAATAATCTGAATAATTTGGGCTCTAACAAGTCAACAATTTAATGTAGTGAAGAAATATTACATGGTAGATTCCAATGATTGAGATGAAAACTTTATTCTTAATATCATTACAACAAAAACAAATTCAATCCTAATTAGTTGGGATCTAACAAATCAAGAATTTCATGTAGTAAAGAAAACTTACATGGTAGATCCCAATTCTCTGCAATGAAAACTTTATTTTTGATCTTATTACAACATAGATAAATTCATGAGTACATACATATTCCCTTATCTAAGACAAACTTTGAACACATTCTGAGATTTCATAGAAAATATAATGATACAATTTACATGTAGGACATGAGAAAGCTCTCTACATCTACCACCCGACACTGGACAATAGTGTTATTAAGACACCATATCATGGTAATAGAATCATGTAGATAGATAGTGTTATAGAGAGACCTTGCAGCACCTATTCAACACTACCTTCAAGCTTCAAACTCATCAATTGATTTACTTCAATAGCAATTCTAGTGAGATCTCATTAAATACAACCCAACAAAAACCATATATGATAGTTGTCACTGCCCTCTTTGGATCTACTCTCTGGAAATAGAATAACTAATCTTCCCCAATTTTTGAGGTACTTAGTTCATGTTCAACATGGGATGTTGGGTTATTTACCTGGAAAAAGTTGCAAATGTCAGATGCATAATGAAAGTAGGCATGCAATTTAAGGTTGCTCCTAAAGTCTCTTGCCTGAATTATAAAACACCATCTAGTTAAAACTACCTACCCAAGATCCCACTTAAGAATCCAAAATGTTTCAAATAGGAGATGTCTTAAACAATATCAACTATTTAATTGCATAATCACACTAAACTATACAAACCTTTAAGATGTTGAAAAGTGTGAAAAAAATGGAGTTGGAATATTATATTTACGTAAGGGTAGATATAACTACCTAAAATGTATCTTCTACATAACATTCAAAATAGCCTTTTTCAATCATTTAAGAGACTACCACTTTTTTATCTTGGGTTAATAACTTAATACGCCACCAAAAATAACAATAGTTCTGAATTGGTTCTATTAACAAACAAAGGGAAAATTTTAAACTAGTGTGAAAATGCTTACTCATTCCCCTCCATATTTCTAATATTCTATTTGTGTGCGGATCTAAGATACCAGTAAAGTAAATTCTACGTATTTGACAATTTGAAAGATTAAAATTACCCACACTAAAGTTATATGATTAACATATGCACAATAAGGTATATGCATAAGTTGTAAATAATATGAAGTTTATATGTTATGTTAAGACAAAAATTTTCTCATCTAAGCTACGTGTAATGTAACCTCTACATATTTGACAATTTTAAATGTAAAAAATTACCTACACATATTTGACAATTTTACATGTCAAAAATTACCCACGCTGAGGTTATACGATTAACATATGCACAATAAGATACAATATACATCAACTGTAAGTAATATAAAGTTTACATTTTATATTAAGATCATTTTTTTCTCATCTAAGCTACATGTAATGTAACTTCTACATATTTGACAATCTATAAATGTAAAGAATTAACCACACTGAAGTTATATGATTAACATATGCACAGTAAGATACAATATACATCAGCTATAATTAATATTAAGTTTACATGTTATATGAAGACAAATGATTCTCATCTAAACTACTTGTAATGAAACATCTACATATTTGACAATTTTAAATGTAAAAAAAGACCCAAACTGAAGCTATACAATTAACAAATGCACAATAATATAAAATAGCATCAGTTGTAAGTAATATGAAGTTTACATGTTATATTAAGATAATTTTTTTTCTCACCTAAGCTACCTATAAAGTAACTTCTACTTGTTCAACAATTTTGAAAGTAAAAAACTACCTAGACTGAAGTTATACAATTAACATATGTACAAGACCCTGAAACCCTAGCTAAAGCACTTAACAGAACTACACATATTTTCACCTATTTAATCCATTGCATCCAAATCAAGTTGAGTGCCCACTACTTCTGGTTAAGTCAACTAACATTTATAAAGGCATAGAGTAAACCATAGATCTACAACTACAAAAGTGTGATCTATTAAAATGGGAATATTCACACTAACTAAGACCCATCTCTCCACACATTAATTGTTCAAGCCCACTAAAACAATAAAATTTCAAAAGGGTGATAGATTTTGGGTTTTGAACGAGAGATCTAGCGTAGGGAGGAAACCTCCAATAAAGTACTTCACGAAGTCCAATCCAGAATGCCTTTATCCCACCCCTTTAGATATATCTCCAAATATCCACATACTTTGGACTTTAGTAGCCTTTCACTAACTACCCCATTACTGGAAAGTTGTTCGTATCTACCAAAATTTGTGAACATTTGAACCTTGCCAAGATACTTCCTAACCAGATCAAGATAGTCATAACTTGTGAACATTTTATCTAAACCCAAAGCTAAACTTGAAATAAAAAAGAAAAGAAATATTTATAATGGAAAAAGTAAAAGAAATATTTATAACAGAAAAATAAAATATATAAATTCTAATTAGGTTAAATGATTTATTTTTAATAAGAAACTTTTATTTTTGTGTTAGAGGCTAAATTAAAAAGAAGAAGAAGAAGTTAAAAGCAATATTGGGATAGGCGTAAACATTTAAATGTTAACTCAATTAATAATAAAAAAATAAAAATAATAAAATTCAATTTGTTATATTTGGATTTTGTTATTAACTTGTGAATAGGCTTTGTTATAATACCATGGGCCAATACCATGGCTTATGAATACCACAGGTACAAAAGCCATAACTTATTTAACAACCAAAATATTTTACAACAATATGACAAGATTGTTAATGATGGATATGTATCCCCACATTACTGTAAATATTATTAACTTGTAAAAAATAGGCTTCGTTACAATACCATGGGTCAATACCATCTATTATCAATAGCACAGGCCCAAAAAACATAAACTATTTCACAATCAAAATATTTTATAACAATATGACAAGATTCTTAACCATGGATATTCAACCCCACTTTTCCATTGATATTATGATCTTGTGAATAAGATTTGTTACAATGCCATAGCTTATCAATGCCACATGCCCAAAAATCGTAACTTTTTTCTTACAATCAAAATATTTTGTAACAATACGACAAGATTGTTAACCATGGATGTTCACCCTCACTTTACCATGGATATTAACTTGTAAACAGGATTTATTCTCTAGTACAAAGTGGTTAATTAGTTACCAAAACAATGACTAAAATTTGCATATAAACGACCACTTTTCTGTCAGTGGCCACTAGTAGCTAATTTATAGTATCTTATAATGCAACCAACTTTTAGTCATTTTTAGCTTAGTCATTCACTAGTTCTCTCAATTTTATCATCTAGTAGTATATTTAGTCATTAATTTAGCCATTCATTTAGTCATTCATTTAGTCATTAATTTCCACAATTAATGACCAAATATACAAGAAAATATATTACTATATAATCATCCAAGAAAACCAATTAATGACCAAAGAAATTTGACCAAAATGTTGGTCGTATTATAAGGCACTGTAAATTAGCTACTAATAGTCATATATATGCAAATTGTAGTCGCAATTTGAAACCAATTAATGACAAAAGAAATATGACTAAAATTTTGTCGTGTTATAAGATATTGTAAATAAGCTACTAATAGTCATATATATGCAAAACTTAGTTGCCATTTGTAATCACAAATTAATCATTTGCAGTAGTCATTTATATTTTTTTGGTAGATTCATATTCATTATATAAATGACTAATTTAGTAGTTTATATTCATTTCATTTATTTTCATTAACAATCATTATAAACGACCAATTTAGTCATATATTCATTTTATTTTTGTTCATCATTAATTAACATAACCTACTAATTTTGTATTTTAGATTCATTTTATGTGTTCGATATTAGTCAACATAAATTAATTAGTATGATTTTGTGACTAAATTAAAAAAACGTCAAAAGAAACTATAAATAATTTCAACCACATAATTTATATTATATGAAATTTCAAGTATTACAGTATGAGTTTCCAACTTAACATTGCTTGGAGTACAATTTACGCTTGAAATGTTGTTTCATCACTACAAAACATTATCATTGTATTGCCAAGTCACTGCAGGTGAATTCACCAACTCTGAAGACTTGAACATTAGTCTCTATGTGTGTGTATTATGCAGTATATTAGCTTTAAGGGTATCACTAAACCAGTTCTCTTCTCTCATTTTGGATTTTTAACTACATTGTTAGTGTTCTCCTCTTTCTTCAATTCCTACTGCTAACCATCAATACCAAGTTCCTTTTTTGAAAACAAAATAAGATACAATGCAGAGTGTAAGTCATGAAAGATGATGAACACTAGAATATAAACTAAAGTAGACTATCAGGGATTTATATGACATATACCTCAACGTAAAAAATGTTAAAGCCATTTTTCACCATAAAAGAAAGAAACTTGAACAGGTTTTCTTCAGTTGAGTGATAGTGGCCACTATGAGACTAGATGACCTGTATAAACAAATAAAAGTCACCATAGAAAATAACATCTTAGTAACTTAGTATTCAACCTTAAGGGAAATCTTAGGCACAATCATGTCAACTAAGTTACATGCTAAAAAACCCAAGTTGTAAATGACTTGTGAAAACAAATAATCTAAGTTGTGATGTCTAATCCTTCTCATTCTATTCGCAACAATATTTTGTTCTCTAACACATGAACTTGGTCGAGCATATAAACAACATCTAAACAACATGTTTTGAAATAACAACATGAAAGTAAAATTTTATAATAGTCATGAAAATATTTCAAAACAAAACAATTAAAAGTATTTTGAATCAATATCCTGTAATACTAATTTCATGTTCAAGCTTTGGTTCATATTTAAATGAACATCATACTAAGTATTTTCAATTTCATAGTTAAAATGAAAAGTAAAATCAAAATACAATCAATCAATAAAGAGAAGATATCATGGAATGGACATTGCAATTATATAAAAAAATTACCTATCCATCGATGTCATATCAAGCATTCCTAAAACATTTGCTTGCCCAAAATAACCATGAGGTGAAAGAATCACAACATTAAAAATCATATGAATGCCTACTAGAAACATTTCCAAAGTCGATGGCTTAAGTGCTTGAAGGATCTCCAAAAAAATGAATCATATCTAAGAAGTGATCTCCATTGCCTCCCCTTCCTTTTTCCAATCACATTTCATATAACCTACCCACACCAAAGTCAAGTAACAATCAAATTGATGGAAATAATACTTAGGGTGGGGGGAGGGGGGAGGTGTGAATCAATATCAGCAAATCAATAACTTTTTCATTTCCATAATCAGATTCATATATGCTACTTCAGTTAAGGGAACTTGCATGTACACGCAACTGTGTTTAATGCAAGTAGCATATATCCAACAAACTTATGATTCAGTTAATTCATCATATGTTGATCTTTAATCAGTGCATCAGAACATCATTAACCATATAAATAGTAACTAGGTGTAGTAAAAATAGAACAAATCATCACACATATGGACACCAAGATATAAGGTGGAAACCCAATGCAAGACAAAAACCACTTGTTGTTGTCTTCCTTTTAGTATAAGAAAAACCTATTTACAATCTTGTACTGGCACAGACCCATACCAGTATGAACGCACCTACCTACAGAAGGCTACAACCTTCTCTTGTTCTCTAGATACTACTGAAAGGGAGCTACAACCCCCAGGCTCTTGTACTAGCCGATATATTTACTAGTACGTAGGCATCAACCTAGAGAAGGCTACAACCCTCTCTAGTTTTCCAGCTGCTACATGTAGGGAGCTCCAACCCCTTGGCTCTTGTATTGGCCGACATGTTTACCAATACATAGGCATGAGCCTCTTGAAGGCTCCAACCTTCACTCTTCCTCCAGGGACCACGCTTCATAAATTTTCATACCGGATACTCCTGGACCACAACACCATAATCTGAAGTCCACGTTTCATCTAATTTTCATAATGGATGCATCAAAAACATTAAAGCTCAAAATAAATCACCACTGCAATACAATCATTTCATTAACCAATCATTGAATACTCAATCATCAATCTTTGAATCACCCAACAGCTGACTCACTGAAGCCCTGTGATCAAAAAACAGTCAACAGAACACAAAGCAGAACCCAGAACTCTGCAACAACCACTAGAACTGATTACAAATTCAGTTATCATATTTCATCATGTATACGTGACTCTGAAGAGATGAACCAGCGTGTATACACGCTTTTATGAAAGCGAACCTGTGTACATATTTGCAAATACTAACTTAAACACTTCACAGCTATTTCAGAATTCAGTCATACCCATATCATAACATTTGCAGAATAAAACATGCGTCAATATTTAGATCTAGTCTATCCATGATCAAACCACATAACGATAATACATTCCAAGCCCTAAGATCTCGATCCATCATCCATCATCATCCACATAGGTGCATCCTTAGTTCAAATTAGGCAAAGCATCACAAACCCATAACTTGCATACTGGATCTCACACGTCATCAGATATTCAATACTTGCACCCATGGCCTAATTATCTTCTCCTCCTTTTATAGTTTTAGGCCTTCCTCAATACCATGGACCAAAACCACTTAGGAACAATACCTTGGACCAAAAACCTAGGGTCAATACCTCGGACCAAATACCTTGGACCAATACCATGGATCAAAATACCATGGAAGAAATACCTTGGACCAAAACTTAGTTCTCCAAGATATACGTGCCATTCCTTCTATGAAAGTGCGTGTGTATGTTATACGCTCCTTTTTGTCTGTTAACCCACGTGTATACGCTCCTTTGTTAAGGTGAACCTGTGTATACCTTTCTCTGATCATTAATTCTTTGCTATTGATCTGCTGCACTATGATCTGTCATCTGAGTGAGTTGCCATCAAGGACAATACCTATATCATAATTCCAACACAAATAAAGGAATTAACATTTGTTTTTATCTTTTATATCTATATAATTATAACCTAATTTGTTTCGTGAACATATTACTTTGTATTTAAAGACTTCATGTCATGAGAAGGTATCAATTAAGTAGGAAATTAGAAAAATTGACCTCAATGAGATCCTCTAACAATTTCTACAATATCAATATTTGTCTTGTTGTGATATCTTGGATAGAAAAATAACATTTATGCAAAATAAAAAATCATATATTACTTATTCTTAAACTTTGTATATGGTGAATTCTCAGGTACCTTTTTAAGATGTCCCTCTGCCTTTACCAAAGTGGATTGTAGATTGGTTAAACTCTATATCCTTTCATTCAACATCAATTTCTACAAGATAAATGTCACACATTAGTGTTTCCCATTTCTAAACATGCTACACATGATAAATTGGAAGTCACATAAATGCAAGAGAAAACCCTTTTCTGACCAAAGCAAACAAACAATGCCTCTAATAAAACTTCACACCTAAAAAATTATTTCACCACATGCTTAAACTAAAGGTGATATTCTTTGAATCATCTATAGGTCATATTTAATGGGATATTCATATGTTTAACATGATGTCAATTTGGTGATAAAAGAAATATATAAATCCAGGTTATTATCGGTGAAATTCAAGTATAATTCAGAAAAATAATGTCATTGAAAGGTATGGAGAGAGAAACATATTCATAATTAAGATTCTATATTTAGTTTAATTTGAGTTGAGTTTGTATTTGAATATATAGTTTTCTCTAAAGAAGTGAAATAGCAGGATGAAAATCGAAATAGCCCTGTGAATTTTTAATCAATTCATATTATACATATCTAAAACAACTAGGTCATCCTTCGATTCTATTTGATAGAGATTGATTGTGCATAGAATAATAATGAATTAAATATCAAACACAATGATGCAATATATTAACCAAGGAAAGAAAAATGACATAGTTGTGGTATTTGTGTGCTTGAAGGAAATCCAACAATGATTGCGTTCTTTCTTTATTATGAACTAATGGATACAAATGTTGGTTCAAAAATTGAACTCCATTACCAATGGGAGATGGTCATGTTGGGTAAGGAAAAGATGAATTGAAGGGCTCAAGGTCTAGCTCCAATACGTAGTTATCCTTATCACTATAAAGTACAAATTTGTCATCATTTTCTTATATTGGGAAAATAAAAATTGATTTTTTATTTGTGCACTTGTGATAGTTTATGAAATATAGAGCACTAGTGGAAATCAAAGTGTGTCGTGCCATCATCCAACCTACATAGAAAATATATGACTTCAGTTGTTGACTATAGGGGAAATCAAATGTAAAACCCACTCAACTCGATCTTTACATGACATAGGTGTAATGAACTAGTACAATGGAAGCATGCTAACAAAGAAACATGAGATGATAAAAAAGAATAATGGAACATTGTTTCCTACCACATAATTTGCATGCGTAAAATTTCCACAAAATCCATCCAAATAATGAGAAGAAATTATGGAAAAAGAACATATCATCAGTGGTGTGTACCTTCTTTAACACATGTATCTTGGGGAAGTAGAGGAGGAAAAATGTAGCAGGATTCCAATTGTGTGGGATATAAAAAAGGAAATGTTGGAAAACATGCTTGCCAATTCATGAAATCTCACTCTAAATAATAGAACATGATGAGGATAGTAATGACGAAATAAAATCATGTATGAAGATAAATCTCCTTTAACATGCATTGAGATTCAAATTCCCCACATTTTCTAATTTTATAAAAACAACCAAGAATATCTTGGGTCTACAGCTAAAAGAATAAGATTTGTACTTTCCAAAAATTACTTGGAAACTTGTATAGCCTAGAGGATTTTCAAATCGAGATCTCAACATTGTACCTATAGCATTGATTGCACTAGTTTGGTATACATTTATTTGTTTTCAATTGTGCATAATCAATATTTAGGTGCTTCATGATTCCATAGGAACTGAACCATCCAAAAGGTAGCCTAAAACTTGATTTCTTAAAGCAATCCCTCCCTTAAATCTTTGTAACATGATTTGTTTCACGCTTGTGAAAAAAATATGCGTCTTTCACTGAAAGAACTAAATCTTATAGACATATTTCTACAAAAATATTGTTTATCAATTCGGAATACATCTAAGTTCCCCCACTTATGCGATTAAAGCTAAACATGTGCATGAGCATGGGAAAGCCTTAACTACAACTTATGCTACTAGAAGGACCCGGAGAGTGGACCAGGAGTGTGCCTTAATAGAGGGCCAAAGAGATTAATTTGAGGACATGATTCATTCTTTAACCTTGCAAAGAAATCAGATAAAAGAAGAAATGAGGTTTGCTATAGAAAATGTCGACGTAGGTGGCAAGGTAGCTGATGTACTTACAAAGTCTTTGACTCTAAAGGAGATGGCTATTCCAACTAAAGTAGAATGAGAAAAAATATGGCTATAGTTTAACAACGAAAACCTTTAGGGTCCTATAAGAAGATAAAGTATCTACGGTATAGTCCATTCAAGATATTGGAAAACGTGAAAGATAACACCTACAATGTTGGGTCCCTATAATACTAGTGATTACCCCATTACTATTGCAATTATACCCCTTATTAATATTGTTGTGCCCCTATTGCCCCCATATTGTTATTACCGTGCCCAATAGAATCCCTCTATTGTTATTTTTGTGGCTTTATATTATTATTGTTAGGTCGGCTGGTTTATATTGTGACTCCTTATACTCCTATATATAGAAAGGAGGTTTTGTCATTTGAATCATCCAAGAATTGTTCATTTATGTAATGTAAAGGAGGTTTCCCCCTCGAAGAGGCTGAATTCTAAGGCGTTTATCTATCTTTTCTATATTTCTTGCGTTGGTTTCATAAAATTTGGTATCGGAGCTTTGCATTCTAGGGTTTCGCTGCTCCAAACAGGTCATCGTGGTATTTTTCCTATAACTTTTTTTTCTGTGATGTTTCAGAAGTCGAAAAAAAAACCCATTTGAGAAGAAACTGCGCTGAACCTTGGGTCGAAAAGTTAGAGCCTTCCACACGATATTTCCAGAGATATGATCTTAGGAAGTTGGTCTTTTTGCAGACTCTTGAATTACATTCCAAACAGGTGACCTGAGAAAAATCGTCATAACTTTCTCTCTGAGAATTGGATTGAAATTTCATAAGAAGGAACATAAAGAGGATGGACTGTAGTTTCTTGTATGCATTTTTCAGATCCAAAGGTCGAAACAGTGACTCGTGGCACGTTGTACAAGTTTGCTCTACTGAACTAGTCTATAATCAAGTCACTGTGGGAGATTTCGTATAACTCTTCCTTGGAGAAACCAATTTGGGTC
>APFE030408064.1:0-10324 GCA_000404065.3 Pinus taeda
TGTAGCACAATTTACTATTTTTAGCAGTTTTTCGGGTCCTGAACTTCCGGAGCCGTTTTGAGGCCCTAAACGACGTTTCTTGGGAAATCTGGGGGAAACATGGGTCCATGGACCGATGTTGCCCTTCCCAAAGTGGTAATTCGCGGATAGATCTTTCTAACGAGCTATCATATGCGTCAAATGGAGATCGTATGCCAAAGTTACGACCCCGGGAAATTGATGTACCAATTTACCCAAAACGGGGCCCACAATTTGGCGTTTTCCATTGTTTATGAACAATAAATAGGCCTTCGAGCCTCATTGTAACACAGTTCGTAATAGTTCAGAGGCATGTAGCGACCACATCTCTTCTCAGAGATAAGCTACCATCGCCCTAGCTGGTTTATTTCCATTTCTAGTTCTAAGCATATTTCGGTATTTTCCATTAATGAAATGAAGCATTATTTCCGCTGCATCTTTGTGTATATGGTTATCTCTGTATTTTATTGTGTTCTTGTTTAAATCTGGATCACATCCGCAGGTGCATTCATTGTGGTCTACTAACCTGAAGAAATTAAAAAACAATTGTTGGGACGTCTGCGTATTCTTCTGCAATAGATGACAATTGTTCATAGTGTGTTTTCCTCCTATGTGGTAGATCACACACCATAGGGTAGATGCCATTCTCGGCCCTGCCTGTGCCTCTAGTCTTAATGTCGTCGACCCTCCTCCTGCCAAGTATTTCACAAACACAGGATAGTGGTCCTTGTCATGCCCTTGGCCTTTACGTTTTATGCACTATATTTCCTCGCACACCTCCGGCTGAGGTCTCTTGTCTTGTTTCAAACTTTGCATTTCTAGACACAGATCTACAGCTGCGCATGGATTTTTTGGACTCCCAACCCAGGGTCTTGTATAGGGGTCTTCTGTAATCTCATTGCCATTTCTAAAGCTTTGACCTGGGTGGAAAGTTTTTGTTGTGATAACATCATCCTTAAGTGTGGCGTGAGTGAGGCCACAAACCATGCATGATGTTGTACATCTGTTAACATCATATTGGTTTCATGGATCATACTCTTTAGTCTATGGTCCAGATCCCGAAGGGTCTCGCCCAGGAGCATCGCAATCTCCTTAAACCCGATGATTGACTGTGTTTCTAATTTTGGCCTGATAAATTCCATGTTCAACGCAACCTAGATTTCTACGATTCCTATGTTCGGGTGGTCATTAGAATGATTTATATACCATGTTAATGCACGATCCTGCAACATGCTCACCAACGTAGCCTTTTTAATATTATGATCCACGATGCCTTGTGCTTCCCATACTATTCTTACTACGAACTAGAATTGGTTTGGATCTTCATTTCCCACTCCTCTGAATACCGGTAGCTTGATCGCACTCGCCATACTGAATTGTGGTGGCGGCGGAGGTGGGGTGGGTGGAGATGGAGGTGAGGAGGGTGAGACGGGTGGCAGGGTGGGTGGAGGTGGTAGACGCTTAATATGCTACCTTATCAGACTGACCAAACTTCTTAGAGAAACGTTCGCGAGCTCTTCCTCGCTTTCCCACAGGTGTGAAATTAAGGGATTGTTTCCCAACTCTTCACTACTTCCACTTCTGTATATCTTCCCACTTCGCGTAGTTCGAAACATTAGTTTATTCACATAGCCCTTTTTTCACACAATAACATCTTAATCCAAATGTTCGAAGATATAATATACTTACCTCATAGTCCCTTGAGAAAACGTCATTCCACCTCACTATAGCTGACAGTCATCTCGACCACGAACTCAGTGATAAATCCTCCTATTATTTGATCGGGCCAATGGTCCATAGCTCGCGCTATATTATATCCTGATGTTTCTAGTCTACACACTAATTCTAGATTCCACACTATTGGTTTGTCAAGCCTGAACCTTCCTTGACTATTTGTTAACTTCATGATCCACTCATACAACTCAGAAGGAAAGGACGCAAATAAAATTTCGTGGATTTCCATATACAAGTAGCGCTCTAACCACTATTCCTTAGATACTTGCAGGTTTCTATTTTCCTGTGCCGCAAACTCGTGAATCTTCTTGTCCAACCACTCTTCAATTTATTACTTCATTGGATTCCAGTGTCACGACATGAGACATCCTTTATGCAGATCTCGGTCTCGGCAACAGAACCATTATTTGGCTTGTATGGGCCTGACCCAGGTTTAGAGGTGATTTAGCCAAGAAAATCCTAGTACTACTAGCCTTTTGGGCAATAGTCCATGGAGCGCTGACTGAGGTCTCACCCAAAGTAGTATGGGATGGTTCTAGAACTAGGTTTTTGCACCTTGAGGATGTCTGATGAGCTTCTGGAGGTTCGTGGTCTGACCCGTTGCTACACACACTTGCTATCCTTCCGCAACCCGCAGTGCTTCTTTCATGTAGCCCTATTCAGGGCGCAACCTATATAATACCCAAGTTCCCTGCTATTTAATCTCTTATTATCCAATTACTTACTTGTTTATGTAAGACTAATGATTATTATAGCATATTCAGAAATCATACTAGTGTGGATGATAAATAAAATAGTATAAATGTAAAGAAAGCAGTGCACGTCAGATACATAGAAATAGGAATCAAATTCTCTTTATTAATCTCCAATCCAGATTACAGACTCGACACCATCCTATGCAGTCGACTGCAAGGGTCTACGCACTCAGTTGCGAACTGTACTAGGCCTCTGCGCACTCAGCTGCAGAGCCTCCTCCTACTACTATGACCCAAGACACTTAGACTCCTACTCTAAGCTTGAACCATTTGTATTATCTTCTCTTCTTCCTTCACTCCCTTTAAAACTTAGAGACTCACTCTATTTATACAATTCCATGGTCCACGATCCATGGGTAGGTCAACATGACTTTACATTACATTACATTACTTTAGGATGGACAACCCTATGGCTTAACCTATACTTCGTGCTCCGCACCATCAAGTCGCAGAGTCTTACAAAACCTTTGACTAAAACTTGGGCTTTGAGCCCCAAAACATGTTGTGGGGGGATTCCATGCCCAACACTCTAGCTACATTCAACTGTCTCACCCAATCTTTTACAAAGAAAACATTTCTCATACCCATCCTTATTTTGTCTCATCTTTTCAAATTGATTCCATATGATTTGAAAGATCACATCCATTCAGTGTAGTCATCTGTTTTTCTTTTTAATTTACCCCATTAAATCACTAATATCATAGATATCAAAACTCGAGATACCGTAGTAAAAAAATTCTAAACCATAAGTAAAGCACAATATCTAATATTTTAAAAGACTGAAAAGGTGAATCCTCAACTACTATCTTGAGTTGCTTTCTTTTTTCAGCTTACATAAAGACTGTTTACCCATTGATTACCTCACAACCATTTTGAACAAATGTGGGGAAAAACCTATGTTGGAGGCCAAACGTTTCCCCAATCTTATCCACATACCTAACAGTAGGGCATTGAATATATTGGACCTATGTAGTAGCCATTCCTTACCATCAAGAGCAACTCTATTCTCATAAAGGACTTTTTTTAGTGGAAGAAGATGAAATTAAGGTACAAAATATTTGGCTTGATCTATGTTCCAGACATTCCTTACCATTAGGAGAAACTTTATGACATCAGGAGAAGCTCTACGAGTCTTGATGACATCAAGAGAAAGTTTATTCTCATAAAGGGATTTTTCAGTTGAAAAAGATGAAATTAAGGTACAGAATCTTATTTTTTTAGCATGGGATCCTTTTATTTCTTTCTTCTTGTAATCTCACATCTCACTGTGTATTCACTATCTATTAATAATTATTAAATAATTATATTTTCCGTACTCTAGTGCTTTTATTTCCATAATGTTGTTTCCATAGAAATATTGACTAAAAGGTACAAGAAAATTAGGAAAGTACACACCAGATTCAGAATATCTAACCTAATTCAATGATATGTCTTTATTAAAACCATGTGTTGTAATCAATATACCTATACATCCATGTGTTTTACTAAATATGCCTCTCTCTATAAGATTAGGTTACCTCTCTACATAATTTGGATGGCATTCAAGTATCTTGGTTATGTTACCTCTATATAGTTTATATAGTCTAGATGACATTCAAATGTTTTGCATGGTTTACTTTGTGCTCAAGCCATGATTATCCATAATTATCTAGCTCCTTCCTTCCACTGTAGGGACTAATGCTGCCTCCAGCCCTTGTTTCTTGTTCCTGTGATTCCAAAATAAAGCACACCCATCTTCTATTCCTTACTTTCTATAATCAATATTAAGCCTATGAATTGTGTTTTGTGAAGTAATTTTATATAGCATTGACACCCATTTCAGAATAGTCATATCTATCAACTATATTTTGTCATGAATACTATTTCTAATAATTATCTTCAATATCATCTATACACATCCTATTTAGTATTTTATAAATGCATATATCATTATAGTAATACAAAATAAAGTTCATGTTAATATTTGAACAACCTACAATAGTCACAAATGAGGAACCTTAGCTATTAGTGTCTAGCACATAACATAGAACTTTGGCTTTCAAGTCCATGTTTGATTGGACTAGAGTATGTTGAAAGTCATATATTCAAAGATTTGATGGACATAATTTCAAAGGATTTGGTATAGAGCCAAATGAGTTGTAGTTTGTACAAGTTTGGCTTTAAAACAAGTGCTGAAAGAGGGTTGAAAATGATAGTTGTCTTTTGACTGGAAGATACAATTCTGGTTAGACCAGATATATTCAAAAGAAAAGGTCACAAGTTTTACATGGAATGCTTTCATAGGATTTGGTATAAATTTGAAGGAGTCATATCGTGTATGAATTCAGATCTTTTGATTGACAGATCCAATTCAAGAAGGATTGAATACATTGGAAAGTGGGGATTTTAATACTCTTGTTTGACTAAAAATATTTCTCTGACTATTAATAAAACTTAATGACAGAGGTTTTATACAAAAGAGGGCAGCCTTTTCTTCATCAAAATTTGTCCATATTTGTCCATGACTGCATACTATTGTATTTTCCTTTTCTACAGTACAACCTTCATCCACACTGCCCCATGAATGAGATTTCTCCTCATTCATTTCTTCAACCTTATCCTCATTATACATCATACTGGAAAATCATCATTCTAGTACAAAACAACCTCTGGATATTATTGGTGAATAATTATATTTAATGGGTTCTCATGTAAAAATTCCCAATACCAATGGAACAACATATAATTTGAATCACTCAAGTAATGGATCTCAATTTAACAACATTATAATATAAATGCATTCTACCATAAATACACATCAAGAATGCTCTGCCTTGTATATTTCAGCACCCATGTATTCGATGGATTTATGGGAATGAAGGGAAATTGGAAATCCAATTATCTCCTATAGTTATGTATAGCCTTGTCTAGTACCTTTGGCCTCTTAGACAACCAAGATTGAGCTCAAACTTGCCCCAAAAAATGAAAATAATGGCCAAGGGAGAGGGAAACGATTCCATTAAGTAGAAATCTACCCAAGAACGCTTAAGAACACTCCAGGTAAGGAGAGCGAAATTCTTAATAGTCGTATAGAAACCAAACTAGCAACTACTTGAGGAAAGGAAATAGCTCCAGAACTGTAGCAATTGATCTCTATCTCAGCAAAAAAGTGGATGATGAGTAACTCAGAGCTGATGCATTTGATAGAGAATCAATGAATAAAGAGCTTTTGAATGATGCTAATAGAAATTCAATGGAGAATTATTTATTTTAGCCATCAACACAAAGATAGTACATTTGCTACAACTAAGGACTAAGAATGATGATAACTCATACACCATAAGTTTATTATATCTTAGCATCTTATATTAGATGAGATCCTAGCACATTTCCTTAATTGTCAAAAGAGATATTTCCATGTGCAAATTAACCCTCACTCCATGTGACACTATTGTAGCATAGCTGCTATGGGAAAATGAAGGAATTGGTCATGTAAGTTAAACACTGAATTGAGCTAGTTTTAGTGTTAGCCAATTAGGGCTATTGCATCTTGTCATAGGCAAATATTGTAGGACATTTCAACATTACAAAGCAACCACTATTTTAGCATAGTTGCTATGGGAAAATGAAGGAATTGATCATGGCAGTTAAACACTGAATTAAGCTAGTTTCAGTGTTGTCCAATTAGCGCTATTGCATCTTGTCATAAGAATCTCCAAATAAATAAAGGATGCATTTCCATCTAGAGATGCCTAGATAAATGAATCTAGATAAATATAGCATACTTCCTTAGATTTACACTATCATATACCCTCGGTTCTTACTTCGGACAAATATACATTGAAATGCAATCACCAACATCCATCAACTAGATTCAGATTGCTATAATGCTAATAACAGGGAATTGTTACAAATAGCTACCATGAATTTACCATGCCAAACTTTACCTGGATAACAACAACTCCACCAAAAAAATTTTAATTCTTTCATTCAAATTTTCTTTTTCGTAGTCTTCTTCGGCAACCTTCAAAGAAAATGAGAATGATATCATTGGTGAAAACCTTTGATAAAATAGGTTGATAGGGAAGTTAAATATCAAGCCAAACATATTCTGATATTAAATAAACCTTAAGTTATTTAAATTTAATGTCTTTAATTATTGTTACATGTTCCTTCAGAGGCACATATATTCAAATTATAAATTGTGCATCAAAATTGTTTCTTTCTACACTCCTATCTTAACAAATCACAGTTTAAAATTTGATATTAATACCATTATAATGAATGATATTAATGAGATCCCTCCCCACAAGGTGATGGCCACTTTACTATATATAGTGGCTATATAGAGAAAACAAGACAATAATTTCAAGCCTTGATTTGCATAAAGAAACCTATTTAAGTTATAGGGAAATAACACACCTCTATCAAGCTTCTAATTTGAGACATTATTTTACTAACACCTTCCTGAGTACTCCCACCACCAACTATTGTTTTTGAATCCTTGGTAAGTACCACCTTGGTAGTAGTACCTAGAACCTTACTTCCAACTTCATCCTCGATAACAATTCCTACATAGAGAAAGAATAAACAAAATGATATCTACATAAGATATTAGAAACTTGTGACTATAGACAGGGTGGAGAGATTGTATTCTTAATACATCTCACTCAGTGAGAATTATCCTATTAACATGAAAATTTGAACTTGGAGAGAAAACTCATTACCAAATAAATATTGTTTCCATGAAAAATGATATAACACTGCGTATATACACACCAAACCTTTTACTTAATCTCTTAGTGTATGTAAGTCCTTAATGTAGCTAAACTTGAAAACTAACTCCAGTGAATATAACAATGTCATCCAAATATTGGCTTTTCAACTCTTTGAATCCAGGAGCTTTCAAAGCGCCAAAATTCAATGCACCACAAATTTTGTTCATGACAAGAGTAGCCAAGGCTTCTTGTTCAATGTCCTTGAAAATGATCAAGATTGGATACCCCGCACGAATGGCCTTTTCTAATATTATAATCAAGTCTATTACAGTTGTGATATTTTTGACATAAACCTGCTCAATACTCCCACTGCATGTGCAATTTCTGGTCTAGTACATACCATTGCATACATCAAGCTACTGACTTCACTTGCATATGGAACATGGGACATGTCCTCTTCCTCTTCTTGTGCCCTGAGACTCTGTTCAACAGATAAATTTACACCTACAGGAATAGGAACCTTCACCAATTTACTATCCTGCATATTAAATCTTTGCAATATTGTCTTGACATACTTCCTCTGGTTTAACCAGAGCTTCCTCTTTGCCCGATCTCTTTTAATTCCATGCCCAAAATATAGTTTTCAGCACCAAGATGTTTCATGTCGAATTTGGAGGACAATTGGGTCTTCAAATCGTGGATAATTTCTTTGTCATTTCTAACTAGCAACATATCATCCACATTCAAGACTAGAAAAATAACACGGTCACCAATTAATTTAAAATAGACACAGTGATATGCTTTTCTTCTGGTGAAGCCAAGTCCCCCTATAAATGTATCGAATTTCTGATACCACATCCTTGGTGACGGTTTTAACCCATACAAAGACTTTTTTAACTTGCATACCAGTTCTTTCTTACCCTTCACCAAAAAGCCTTGAGGTTGCTTCATGTATATTTACTCTTCCAGATCCCCATGAAGAAATGATGTCTTCACATCCATCTATTCTACCTCAAAATAAAAAGTAGCAGCAACAAATGAAAGTAATCTAATAGAAGTTACCTTAGGAATAGGAGAAAAAATATCACCAAAATCAATTTTTGACACCTGGGAATAACCTTTTGCTACTGACCGAGCTTTGTATTTCTCCACCTTTCCTTCTACATTTGTCTTCTTCTTGAACACCCATTTTTTGCCAATGGGTTTCCTTCCAGCTGGCAACCCCACCATATCCCAAGCCTCACTTTTGTGTAAAGATGCCATTTCATCTACCATGGCCCCTTTCCAGAGTTTTCCATCATCTGAATCTACTGCTTCCATCACGGTTCTGGGATCATCATTAGTAACAGACAAAGTAAAATTTGAATAGAAAACAGATGGACTATACCTTTCTGGCTGCCTTCTTTCTCGAACTAATCTTCTCACACTCAAAGTTTGTGGCTCTTCATCTTCTAATTCCTCCTCTACTGTAGAGTCTGATTCTTCCTCCTTTAGCTCAAACTCTATCTTCTCAAGTTCCTTTGGTTCGACTTCATGTCTCATAACATCTTTCACCTCTCTCAACACCACATTCCTGTTGTACACAACCTTCCTTGTTACCTGGTTCCAAAGCTTATAACCCTTTAAACCATCCTTATATGCAATAAAGATGCACTTTTCAGATTTACTATCCAACTTGGTTCTTTTCTCCTTTGGAACATGTACATATGCATCACATCCAAATACCCTCAGATGTGAAAGAGAGGGTTTCTTTCCAGTCCATACCTCTTATGGAGTCTTATCCTCTAATGCTAATGAAGGTGATCTGTTGACCAGGTAACATGCTTTCTCCACCACCTTTGCCCAGAATCCCTGTCCTAACCCGACACCATTGAGCATGCTTCTTGTCCTTTCCATCAATGTCTTGTTCATTCTTTTTGCAACTCCATTTTTCTAAGGTGTATATGGAGTAGTCTTATGCCGTGCTATACCACACTTCCTATAGAATTCTTCAAATTTCTTACTGCAAAACTCTCCACTGTTATCTATCCTCGGCACCTTTATCTTCTTCTCTGTCTAGATTTCCACCAGAGCCTTAAATTCTTTAAACTTGTCAAAGACTTCATATTTATTCTTAAGGAAATATATCCATGTATTCCTTAAGAACTCATCTATAAGTGATACAAAGTACACATCCTTAGCGAGTGATGGAACCTTCGTAAGTCCAAACACATCACTGTACACAAGCTCTAATATATGTTTCACCCTCTTAGCACCAGATGGGAAACTCACCCGATTTTGCTTCCTGTATACACAATTTTCACAGTAATCAAAATCCATAAAGCTATTACTCATACCTTATACCATACCTTTACCATAAAGTATTCGAAGGCACTTCTCTCCAATATGTCCAAGCCTTTGATGCCACAACATGGTCTTCTCTCCAGAGACCACTAGATTTTCTTCTCCACTTTTAGGAACCACGAAACTGTTGCACCCATCAACAACAGTGATACCTTGCAGCTTGTACAGAGTTCCAATCCGAACTCCCCGCATCAATACCAGTGCTACCCAAACCATCTTGCGGGTATCCTTCTCGAAGACTAATATTACACCTACATCATCCAAATTGCTTACAAAAATAAGATTTCTCGCTAAGCTCAGAATATGCAAAACACCGAGAAGTGTTCTAACCCTTCCACCTTGCAACTTCAGCTTTACCTTTCCATGACCAATGATTTTAGCCTTCCTGTCATCCCCCAAGAAGACATTACCACCATCATATTTCTCATACTCATAGAACCACTCTCTATGGGGAGTGAAGTGAAAGGATGCACCTGACTCAATCAACCATGCCTCATGATCTACATGTGTACTTGAAGAAGCCAAGTACACATCCCCACCTTCATATGAGGTGGTTTTCACCTCTTCAGAAGGAGCACCATCAGACCCCTTTCCTTTATCAGGAGCTTTAGATTTATAGTCCCTTTTGTAGTGCCCTTCCTTTCTGCATTTCCAGCACACCACCTTTACAGGATTTCTTGGAGATTTAGATCTCCCTCTTGATTTAGATCTCGCACTTGACGACTTATTTTTGTTTCTTTTCTGGGACCATCCTCGTACAGACAAGGCATCACCATT
>APFE030408067.1:0-29442 GCA_000404065.3 Pinus taeda
TTTTTATAAGCTTCCCATTGACGCTTGTTTTGCCTCATTTGGTCAACTGGTTTGAAAATGGTACTTCTTTGAAGTTTCATCATTTATCTAATCTCGGTTAAAAATGCATAAAATGTACAATATTACATTTTATAAATAAATTAGTTCAATAATGCATTCATTTTAAATATTAACCCGTAGTGAGTTTTTACTGACTTTTTTCCATTTCTAGTTATGTAGCCAAATCATGAAACATCGGGATTATAGTAATCTATTCTAATTTTCAAAATAGATCACTAATCTCGAAAACCTAAACATCCAAATGGTTGTAGTTTAATTTTTTTTATTTTTATTTATTTTTCAAGCGGCTGTAGTTTAGATAATTTCATAACTTAACTAAATTTCTAAAATAAGAATCAAAAAATAAAAATGATTATTAAATATTAATTTAATTATTAAATTAAAATATATAATTGTTAATTAAAATTAAACTTTATTATTATATATATATAGTATTATATATATATATATAATATATAACTTATTTCGCAATCGAGAGATCGCATTGGGACTTTTCCATCGCATCAGAAGTTTCATATGTGACAAGTTTAATGAACCCCCAACACCTCCCGATGCCGATCACTGATTAAACAAAAGTTTTATTACATTACATTGGAGATTGTTTATCTAAAACCCCGATATCCCCTCATATCCCCGATCGCCGATCCTTAAAAAAGTCAAAGAGCATTTGGTTTTTACATAAACTTTGGTTTTACTTAATGCTTCAAATTCACTCATTCGTGAGTGAGTGAATGAACATATGGTGAGGATGGTTATAATTTAAAATTAGTTTAAAGATTTAATATAATAAATTAATTAAATTAAATAAATAAATTAATATATAAATTAAATAATTTAAATAAATTTATTATTTAGATAATATTATTAGTATAAATATTTAATTATATTAGTTAGTTAGATTAATAAATAAGTTGTTAAATAATTAGTTTAGTTGATAATTAATAATTAAATTAGAATTAATTATAACTCTATTTAGGATTAGATTTTTAATTGAAATTCTCTTTTTTAGCCCAGCAACAGAATTTCCAGATTTACATCCGATTTGATGCATCAACTTTGGAGGCTCATGGATTGAGTTATACTTGGGCAAATGAGGCCCAGGACGGCTCATTGGAAAGATAAAATCAAGGAGAATAATTCTGAGGAGGTTTAACTAACAAATTTGGTCATTTATTGGGTCAAAAATCAGGCAGAAGAACAAGCTACGAATTTCTAAAACAAAACCAATTTTCTGAGTTTTATTTTCTGCATTTTCATTTGTCCAAGCCTCTTCTCAATGCAGATCCCTTCGTCAATAATATCCTTGGCCAATCAAACCATCCCATGCATCAATAGAAAGCTTACATTTTATTTTCAATTATTTATTTAATGGAATTTGATTGGATTTATTTTAAATGCCAATAATGATATTTTGATTTTATTGTTGCATCTTAATTCATTTTGATTTCTTTTTGCATGAAAACAATAGAAGAAATATGGGGGAAATGATCTAAATCAATGAGAAAGTTCTAGCAATTAAAGGTTGAAATTTTGAGCAAATAAAATTAGATTGGGCAGATTTCTCTTCAACAAACTTTCCTCTCAAGAATTCCTTCACAAATAGTATAAATAATAGATTGTAGAATGTAATAAGAGGCTACTCTCCTCTGCAATTTTAGACTTCTAGAAGAACTACTGTAATAGGAATTTAGAGTTGTAGGAGGGAGGAGAGAAAATCTCAGATCTGGGGATTATTGAAGATTTTTCCTTTGTACCTTGAATTATGTATGAGAGGCATAGTTTGCACTACTCTAGTTTTGAAGGCAGAAGTTCAAGCAATGTAAAGGACTGTTGGAGACCAAAGTCAGAGAAATGGATGCAATAAATTGGTATTTCTAAAACTACTGTTTCAAATATCAGTTTCATTTTTATGGTAACATAAATGTTTCATTTTATTCATGTTTTTGTACTTTTGTCAATATGGGTAATTTGTCTCAATGTTGTTATTATGTATCTCTGTTCTTATGGATTAAATTCTAATTTCTGAGTAACTACTTGCTCAGAAATCTATCTTATAAAAATGATTTATTAAATAGTAATGTGTTATGAACTATTTTTGCATATTATTGTTTAATTATTAGATTTATTGATTTGGTAATCAATATCATTTTTGTGAACTACTTCATGGAATGTTGTTGGTTTATTATTTCAGTTGATAGGTCTCAATAGGATGTATTTTGGTATCCATAATGTCAGTTAATTGAATTACTTCATTAATTTGATATTCATTATAAACAAGAAATATTTAAATCCCAATACTTTAATTATCTTGCTCTTAGTTGGGTTAGATATATATTTTCCTAATTAAGATAGGATTAAGATTAGTTTCTTTTTGCTTGCATTATAGAATAAGCTCACATTTAGATTAAATTCTACATTTTTAAGTCCTCTTCTCAAAGAGGCAAAACTTTAGTTGTGGTTTGGTTGAACCCAAATCAGCCTAAGGGTCATTCTCTTGCCTAATCAACAAGAAGAAGTGATCTGATATCCCTGTCTATTGGTAGTTAAAGATACATCATAAACCAATAGCAGTAGGGAGAAGGTAACTGGACCTAGTTAAACCAGTCAGAGCCACTAATCCAAATGGAAAATGAGTTGCTTTAAGGTCCGGACTAGGTTGTTATCCCCCATTGTTGTTGCAGCGATTTTCGAGGCATCAACACCACCAAACCCCATGAGAGGGATCAAATGCAAGAGTCCACAAGTATGTAGAAAATCTATCATGTGAGTGTTTCTCCCTACACAACTCATGTCACCTCCTCGCACTAGCTCGAACAATATATACAATCTGTCTAGGTAACTTCAGCACTCTCCCTCCAATGTGCAGAGGTAACCTAATTGTATTGTAGGCCCCATCTACGTAAGCCTGAAGAAAGCTACTGAATGTAAGTACTGCATCTCTGCTAGCTACCTGTGCATCTATCTGCCCCCCGTTGATGGCAGACCCAAAAGATGACTTCCCATCCTCCTCCATGATGGGCTCAACCAGAGTCTCGAGCTACCCCACCACATGTACCTCCTCAAGCATAACATCCTCATCTAGCTCACGCTTCTTATGGTGCTCTCCATGTTGTTGGATGTAGTTATTATCTAGGAAGTCTGTTATAGCTTTGGGTACCTCTGTGCCTATTGGCACCTCATCAATGGATGGTCCTATGGGTGTGTGCCCAACTATCTCCACCAATGTGTCAATCAGTTATACCAAAGGAAACTCCCACAAGGGTGGCTCTTGTGTCACGATGTGTTCATCTATGTTCTCCTCACAACCTTGCATGCCCTCAACCTTATGTTTGGCCTCATCATATGTGGCCTGATGTCTAAAACCAAGTCTCCACCAGCAAAATCATCTTCGTGTATAACGTGATGGTCCAAGCCTTGAGCTATACTTCTCCTTCTCCTATTCATCCAAGGAATGAGGCATGGTATGATGGTCAGATAGACCATACATGTGGGTGTTGTACTGTTGGGATGCACATGTATGTATTTGGCTCTTCTGTTGGTTATCTATCAGTCGTTGCATCCCCTTTAGAATCTGTTGGTTCTGCCTCACCAATTGTTGGCTCTACCTCAACAACTCCTCCATGATCTTGCTATCCTCCCCACAACTGGCCAAGATCATGCTCTGATACAACTGTAATGTTCCAAAGTAAAAATTTATAGATATAACAAAGACATGCAACAATTACAACACATAAATTTACTTAGTAAACACACATGTAAACATAAATTTGTCTGGAACACCAAATGGGCCAATTTTTATTAATTATAACTATTGGAGTACAATATGAGGTGGAAGGAGTGCACCTGGGCTTGCACAAGGAAATATACATGTCTTAGGTGGATGATAAAATAATACCTAGCTGATGTAATTTTTGTTGCCTCCAAAATACTGTGCTGTCCCCTAAAAACTGCTCTTCTAGCTGACTTCTGGATTTGATTTACCCCCTCAAAACAACCCATAATTTTTTGTAACTCTGGAGATGTACTCTCTAAAAACTCAGAAAAGCCCAAAAAGGGTTTTGTCTAGTTTTGACTTGGAAATTTCGACCCCTTGGGCATTGGCCCTCCTCCAACACTGGATTTACCCCCATAAAAAAACCCAAAATTTTCTGTAACTTTGGCGATGTACTCCTCTCCAAAAACCTAGAAAATCCTAGAAAGGGTTTTTCCTAGTTTTGATTTGCCAATTTCGACCCTTGGGGTTTGGCCCTCCTCCAACACTGGTGCTCACTGCCTACAATTGAAAATGCTATAAGACTGCAAACCACCCCAAATTAGACTCCCAATAATCTCTCTGCAACCCAACTCCCAAATCCACCTGCTAAACCTCCAACCAAGATCTCCCTCTCTAGTGACTCCGCAATCCAGAGTGGAGATGACGTAGTCCCTCCAGCCTGCAATTCAAATTGGGTGTATGGTTGGATCTACTGCTAAAAATTCTCCTCTAGAAGATGACAATTTGACATGGGCAATGGAATCCCTCATAGGGTGACACTTGAAGTTGATCAAAGGTTGGGGTGAGCTTCACTCCTTGGGAAGCTCTTGTGCTGAACAACACTCCATAGATTAGCTAAACAACCAAAGAAACAACAAAATTCTTCAAATGATCAAAAACTCTAAATTATGCTCACTTCTTTCTATTTATTCTTGCTTCATTGGGCCCCACGTGTGGCCCCATCAAATATTTCAAATCCACACTTAGGAAAATCGAGCTTCCTCCAAGGGGTGCATATTTTCTGTGGTTGAGTGGCCCCCACAATCCACTAAAAGGCACATCAACCCCCTTTCTCCTAAGTTCTTCCATCGAATTTGCATTAAGCCAAAAATAACAAAATGGCCAAAAATGGTTTCTCCTCACCTTGGGAAAACAATTAGGAAGGGACATTACAAAAATCTATTTCCATTTCACTATTATTGAATTTGTTTTCGGCCTTTGGCCCATAGATTTGGTTTAATTTGAAAAATATGAGTTAAAAAACTTGTTTGCATACCAAAACTACCTTGTATTTCATTAAACATCACATATAAATACAAAAAGTATTGGTGCAAGATATAAATTATATCTTAACCATACAATCAACTGGTTGAGAAAATATCTCAACAAAACAACAAAATAGGAGCAGCCTATATTAGTTGGACTAAATATCTCAGATCCAACCAATTAACAATCACATAACAATTACATTTAATGCTGAATATCAATTAATGCACAAGACAAGTAGGAGTTAGTTCTCCAATTCCCTCCCTTAATGAGTACTTGTCTTGATCTTTTCCTCTACACCATCTTCATTAGCTTCTTTAAACATCTTTGAAATCTCATAGAGCCAAATCCATCAAGTTGTCTCATAACCCTCAGAAAGGTGTAGTGAGCAAACTGGATTCTTGAGTTCCACTCTCGAACTCATGAAACATGGATCTCCTAAAGTAAATTACTGAACAACATCCCAAGATGCCACATAACCTCACCAGAAGACCATTCTCACGTTTTCAACAAATGAGGCATCCTTCCATAGATCCATAACCGTCAAGATATCTAGAAAACCATCCATATTGAATTTTACACCACTCAATCTCTTAAAATAATTGCTTCAGACACAGTTGATTATTGATTTGCAATAACTAAACTGCTAGTCATTCTATGGATGAGCTCCCATCTACCGAGGTACATGAGTACCAACCACTGTACTCGCCAGTGATATAGAAGAGTGGTCTAGATACAAAATGTATCTAGAGTTAGGTTTACAACTGACCGCCTTATGTGATTTTGACAGTTCATCATCACAAATTTTACAAACAAATTATAATGCTAATAATTTTAACTACTACACTACCCAAATTCAAAGATTCACAGGATGTTGTGCATTGCCATTATAAAATAGTGTTTACATTGTGATAAGAGTTCGCGGTCGTGCACTAACAACAAGTAAAATTTCATTTCACAGATCCCTTACAAATGTTGTGTAATGTCAACACAAATCACAGAAAGGGTAGTGCGACATGGATGAAACTATCGTCTCTAGTCTAGAAGGGAACACCCATGACCTTAATTCTCTAACGCCTAAACAAGTTGCAGAGGACAGTATATAGCAAAAACCCCTTTGTCTGCCCATGGTTTTAATGGGTTTTGCATTTTGCTGAAAAATGGGCAACAACCCCAACAATAAAATTTCTTTGCATACTAATGTACGCAATGACACTACTCTGTTTCATAGATAACCATTATCGCAGACCATCAATGGCTACAGAAAAAAGTATACAAAATTACTCACCAAAACACTCTCCATGAGGAATTTGACAACATCATAGGTTCAATTTGAATGATTGAGCCCATCACCAATTCTCTGGATTCACTATCATCTCGTAATTCTTTTCGTTGCAACATTTTAGTTGGATGTGCTCATAATCTGAGTGATATTAAATCTGAAGGATTTGAGAATGATACGATGGTTACTGGTAGTATTAAAGCTCATTGGTGCACAGACAAAGAATCCACTATGATCTATTGCCGTAAGTCTCCATTCATAGAAGTGCTATGCAACTCCACATCCCACATTAAACATGTAAAAACTTTAAAACAATCTATGCTAGTTTAAACTTATTTCTGCAACACATATCCCATTATCATCAGCCCTCCATTAAGGAGAAAGGCCCAAAGCTCCTAGCTACCAAGTTGAAAAACCTGTTTGCACACCAAAACTACCTTGCATTTTATTCAACATCACATATCAATACAACAAATATTGGTTCAAGAAAGAAATTATATCCAAGAAAGAAATTATATCTTAACCGTACAATCAATTGGTTGAGAAAATATCTCAACAAAACACCAAAGTAAGAACTATATTAGTTGGACTAAATCTCCCATATCCAACTAATTAACAATCACATAACAATTACATTTAATAATGAATATCGATTAATAAACACAAGACAAATAAGGGTTAATTCTCCAAATATATAATTGTATTTGTATTTATTTCTAATTCTATATTTTATACTTATTACATTTTCCTTTATTGGTTAAAATTTCATAATGTTAAAAGATTAAACTCAAACTCTCTTGTGTGCCCTCTTACAACCTATCCACTGGTTCAACGACTTACTAATTAAAATCAATTTGACTTCTAGTTATATTTTTTTTTTGAGCAAGTGTCGAGCGAGAAACACACCTACTACTTATCCTTCGTCACGTTGGTGGTTAGTTTATTTCATGTATTTATTTACTTTAAAAATACATGAATATGTGAGCTTAGTTTATCTATTATGTTATTTTTTTATAATTACATTTTTTAAGTTTATTATTTAGTTATTGTGAGTTTATTTTTTAGTTATTATTTTTAGATTATTTTTTTTAAATAGGCTTATTTTAGTTATTGGGTTTTAGAATTCTTAATTTTGTTAAATGATTAGTTTTTAGAATTATGTGAGTTTATTATTTATTTAATTATTAGTTTTTCGAATTCCAAATTTTGTTAAATAGTTTTTGGTTACATAGTTCTTAATTTTTAGAACGTTTTAAGATTTATTTTCCTTAACTTCATTAAATTTATTTTATTTACATATAAATTTTATGGTTAAAATTAAATGATATAATATGTTTTATGATTAATAACTATTTGATAATTAGTTATTATTTTAGAATTTTGTGAACCATTCCTTTTTAAATTATTAAAAAAATTATATTTATATATAATTACTATTTTTAAAAATCAATAAAAAATATGTTAAGCAAACATAAAAGTATTAACTCTACGTTATATCTGTATTTACAATTAATGAATACAAAGACCTAATTAACAATAACAAAAAATAATTTGAATGCTTGATTTTTTATTTATTAGAATCACATTTCTTTCTTAATTTTATTTTTTCACATATAGCTCTTATAATTAGTAATTATTAGATTTAGGTTATTTACATGAGTATGATTTCTTGCACAAATATTTAAAAATCATGACGTAAATATTGTAACTACATCCAGAAATTATAACAAAAAAATTTAAAACAGTTATACACATGGCAGAAAGGCTACAATAAAGCCTCCAAAATTATAGTTCAATCAAATATTTGAAAAACAAAATTTTCAATAATATTGAAAAATAATAGTTATTTTTCCAAAATTAGATATTACCATTTATATTAATCAATACTAAACCAATTCTGGTGAATAAACTAATCGTACTTAATAAAAACTCATAAAAACTTATTTATTTTCCTATTAATCTGCAATTTATTATATGAAAATACCACTGGTTTATTATATGAAAATACCACTTGTTGATAGAGACTCATAAAAATTAGAAAAACTATCTTAGAAATATTTTTGAGATAGAAGAAATTAACAGATATAATAAATCTGAGATTTTATAATGCCGTAGAACTACTATTATATACGATGCTATCAAAGGGGTTTAGGTGCCATGCTTATCATCAGTTCAAACGTTTATTTAATTTGGTATAGACACGCAAGAAGGTTATAAACCTTCCTCTTAATACGTTAAAAAAGTGAAAAAATATCATGAAGATTTTAAAAGGTCGTCGTTGAGAATATAATTTAAAATTGAGTCAATTAAAATAAAATTCATAATTAAATTTTTTTATTCAAAATTACTTAATAGTAATTATTGAGTTCGGTGTATAATTTAATAGATAAGTTGAAATGCGATTCGTTTATACATTATAAAAGTTAAGAATAAAATTTAAAATTAAATCAATTTTAAAAAAATCAATACTTAAATTTTTTAATTGAAAATTAGTTAATAATTATGGAGTTTGGTATACAATTTAATGTGATTCGTTTATATTTATACAAATTAAAAAAATTATTATATTAATAGATGTTGTTTTGTTGTGTGTTCTGTGTGTTATATTATATAAATATGAATTAATCAATTCTATAAAAAAAATAAAAAAATTAAAAAATGAAAAAAACCATTATAATTATAAATTAGAATATTTTTATTCATTCATTATATTCAACCAAGAAAATAAATAAAATAAAGATAAATTCATAGTTTCTCCATGGGAATAAATAATGTAGAAATTTATAATTTTAATTATATAATTATACAGTTAAATAAATTAAATTATAGAATTTCAAGTTTTTATAGTCTATGGACTTTTACATGGTTTTGGAAACCCAATGTTTCTCCCATGGTATTATTCTTTAACTATCAGACTCAAAGTTTTGTCATGCCATAGTTTTTGGAATGGTTTTGACAATATTTGGTTTTTACCCATGGTATTCTTCTTTCATGTAACCTATTTAAAAATATAAATTTCTAATGAATTTTACTCTTATTCAAAAAAACAAATTTGATTTTGAGCGGCACTCTACAATTAAAAAAAATCATGTAACATATTTAAAATATAAAATTTTAATGGATTTTACTTCTATTCAAAAAGACAAATTTGATTTTGAACCTGACTCTACAATTAAAATCATGTAACCTATTTAAAATATAAAATTTTAATGAATTTTACTTTTTTCAAAAAGACAAATTTGATTTTGAACATAACTCTACAATTAAAAAAGTCATATAACCTATTTAAAATATAAAATTTTAATGAATTTTACTTCTATTCAGAAAGAAAAATTTGATTTTGAACATGAATCTACAATTAAAAAAATTAGCCAAAATGGTATGATTTTTTACTAACCTTAAATTCTATTTTTTATACTGCTGATACAAAACCCCTCTATCTATTATATGTTCAATACATTCTCAAAATAAATATACATAATATGATATTACTCCGATAAACCTAGTGAGCAAAATCCACCATTAATCACACCTACACGAGAAGCCAGCTGCTAACCACACCTAAAATTATGATCATTTTCATTGAAGACTTCTTATGTGACCCCGCGATCTGCTTCCCTGGTGCATAAGCTCTCGACTTTGTGATCTGCTTCGCTGGTGTATCAGCCACCGGTGTAATAGCTGGTGCTTTTGCTGGGGATGGGAATGCCACCGGTGTAATAGCTGGTGCTTTTGCTGGGGATGGGAATGGGAATGGGAATGGGAATGGGGATGGGGATGGGGATGGGGATGGGGATGGAGGCAAAATCGAATTAAAGAAAGGATAGATTTCATAACGAGCAGTACAGCTTCCGATCAAACCCCTAGCTCCTTCCCTCCCAGAAAAACTTGAGAAAATAGAATTGATTGTATATGAGAGACAGGCTTTGCAATTTTTACTAGATATATCTCTCCAGCACTGGACCAGACCGTAAATCTTTCGAGACAAGGAGTCTGTAGTTGTTCCGGAAGCATATAGTTTAGATCCAGATCCTGTTGCTTCAGCTGACAAATTGGCGAATAGGCTCTCGAGAGCCGCTTTAAACACATCGGGGGTGGACACATTATCTACATTGTAAACATAAACTTCATCAACAGTATCCAGGTGTCCGAAGAAACTGTAGTTTTCATAGCGCAAGAAGCAGGCATCCAACCAGATTGAACCACCGCCAGCATTCCCACAGTCCTGTGGAATTCTAGTGGTTGCTTCTTGTGAACAGTTGTGACATTGATCAACTGTTGTGTCTCCCCTACATTGTAGGAGGCCATATGTTTGGCCATCCACAGAAGTATTAAAACCAGTTTGAGAGGTGTGTTGAACAAGACTCTTGAAGACTCTGTTCAGATTGCTCTCAAACTTGCTGCCCTTCGTATAGTTAAAGTCGTGGTTGCACACACTTTCCTCGACTGCTTTGGCAGGAAAAACAGTGATGATGAAGAGAAGCAGGATGATGTAGAATAGCTTCATGGTTTGCCCCATGACAAGAGAGAAAGCAGAATCTGTTCCTTGGATTCTCAAGGTTACTGGACAAAGGAGAGCCTGCAGGTGCAGTGCATGCCAGGCTATTCTATATATATAAGAAAGGCATCGTGTACTTCAACGAAGACAAGATTTTTTAACGTACACATCTTCATTCACGGAATCTACGCAAACATTTCAAGAGAAAGTCCTTTCCATTGAACAAATTTCGGGCCCACAAGCTAATTAGTGCAATATTTCACGCGAACAAATTTTGGCCCCTCTGACCCACTCAACAAAAGTCTTCGTCGATGCGTGGAATGCTTTTTATGGAAGAAATTTGTGGAATATTTCACGGTGAATGTTTTTTGATGGAAGAAATTTGGGTAAGGGTTAACCAGTTTACCATAGGGCATTAAATACTTTGGTACATGCATGCTCTATAACAAAATAACACACAGTTTTTATTTTTAATTTATGTAGCCACCAAAGACTCTTATTTTGTTATAGAACATACATGTACCAAGCCATTTAATGCCGTATGACAAGCTGATTAGTCCTTGCCAAAAATTTGTAACTATCTGAACTACTCAAGTCAAGTCAATGTGTGCACTTTATTCGCTCTATAGTCAATTCAACTCCGATATGAACGCGTTTTGATCATTGACGCTGTAGGGGCCGGTATGACTGGATTCCCCTTGACCACAACTTTGATTAAGCCAAAAGAATCGTTGGTGCTTCGATTATGTCAACGGAATCGTTGGTGTTAGGTGGCATGTGAATTGCACCATTATTTTTTTCTGTGAACGCCGGCTGGCATTGACTCGACTTTGCTTCAACATGTTTGATTCTTTCCATCGCAGTGCTTATTGATTTAAGATTTTATTAGTGCGTCTGCACATCTTTAGAAATCCGTGTCCGTGTACTGTGATTTTAGCTGATTTGTTTTCTCGATATCTTTCTTCCATGAAATGTTGTGTGATATGGTGAAATTTAAGTTGTTTTTAAAAATCAAAATTAATTTCCTAATGGGGTGGTAGTGGAAAGAGATAAGGTTTTGAAGGTGTCATTTAAATCCACTCTCATGTCAAATTCATGAAAATTAGGCGTGTTGAGGATGTTTTATTGGGCGCTCATCTCATGAAGGTCTTAGAGTACTTCGTTTGATTATTTGGCATTAGCTTGGTAATGGGGTTTGATGGTGGGTTTCAAGCAATGAGGGATACATTTATGGTGGCAGGAACTTCTTCATTGTGTAGGGTCGCTTCTAGTCTAAGCCATTCCTCACTCCTCGTTTGAGGATTACTAAGTTTTGTAGTGTGTTCTGGAAGTATGGTGGTTATTCGACTGCAGCGATGCAAAGCTATAGGTGATTTCCTATGAATTGGTTAGTACAAACTTCAAATGGTCCACATCGTTGAAGATATCTATTTTCATAGACAGTGTGAAGTGGAAAGGACGACATGAAACCCTTGCACAAAGCTCGTGGATAACACCAGGATCACTGGAGAGTATGAACAAGTATTTTGCTTGGACACCCATGAGTTTAGTTGAAACATTATCAAATTCAATGACATTTTCTAGTATGCCTGTGTGGTCATGCTTTCAAATTTCAACACATACCGATAGTCACATTCCGGGAAGGCCCCACCACATTTTGTGCAGTGCCACATTCCATTTGAGTGGTTGACAAATTTTTTCATGCATTGCATAGCATTAGATGAGAGAGGGCATGCAAGGAAGTAGAAATCTTGCATGTCAATAGAGGTGATGGTTCCACAAACAACCATGTTGGTTTTCTGGTGGGATGCAATTCTATGAGGTCGACAGTTGTACGTTGTGGGTGGCCCCGCTCGGAAGGCCCTGAGAATTTTCTACTTAACAATGGTGAAGAGGCCAAGCAGTCTCTTTGATGAAACCATGATTGGAGCTGTTTAGTCTCTGAAATTGTGTGATCTAGCATGAGGTTGGTGGTTGAGATAGTCCCAATAGTTCTTCCATTAAATTAAACTATGCGACCCCGTTTGATTGCAAGCATGGTCGAAGCACCAAAAGAGACGAGTTAAACGAGTTGCTTGCCCAAGGTGTTGTAATTCTCCCCCCATAGGGCGATGTCGATATTATAGCCAGACATGTCTTCTAAGCTGATAGTTTTCCTAGGTATTTTAGAGTCATCTCTTCGACGAATGGTGGAAGTTAGAGAATTGGACATGACAATGCCAATGATGTGGACAATTGAGCCAAGGTTTGCAGATCTGATTTCTTCTATAGATTTAAAACGGAAATAGTGGAAAGGAATTGTCAGAAAATCATCTAAGGAAAGTTCAACTGTGGAGGTTGATGAGAGGGAGACTTACTATTTTATATCCAAATGGTTGTAATTTGTGTTTGTTGGTTTCATAGTGCCATTTGAAACCATGTAAAGCTTCCCAATTTGGACAAGGTCATGCAAGGAATCTGCCAGATCACCGAAGGCAGAGAGATGGATTCTATCATTGACAGAATCAACGAGGTCAAATCCAAAGACCTTTCCGGAGCCTCAACCATTGTTTTAGGAGAAAACAGATGTTTTTCCAAGCACGCTACCCTGGATCGACCATTTTTTACGATAGGGGAATAGCGCCATGAATTGAATGGAAATAGGTAGAGTGGAGGATAACTGAGTTGATGATGACACAAAATCTTGTTTTGAAGCAACAACAGAAGAGGCAAGGGTGTGTGACGTTGAAGAACCGGGTTGGTATGTCGACATTTGTACAATTTGAAGAAGGTCCAGGTCCCCAATCAAAGTTGCAAGACGTTCACGAACTTCCAGTTCATTAATTGGCAGAGTCCTGAAAAGAAGGAAAGAAAGAGAAAAGAAACACGACATTAGTAGAGTGACAGTGGTGAAGAGAGGGAAGGAACAAAAAAACATCAAGAATATGGTTAAGAGTGAACATACACATAGTTTTGGAGGGCACTAGAGCATGATAATGAAACCCAAATGGAGGGCATTAGAGATGACATGGCTATTGTAAGCAAACATAAGAAAAGTTCTATGCTGAGAGGTACCATCGGAGAAGTAAATGCGGTAGCATTGAGAAGATGTCTTTGTGGAAGCAAGAAGGTCAAGTTCAATGATTTGGAGTGATGATTGGATTGTTGTAGAGCTAGTGAACAACAAAGTGATGACATTTGTTGTCAAGGCAACTTCCATGATGACAAGGAAAGGAGGTGTCCTGATAGGTGAAAGCTCATAAAATGTTGTCAACAATGGAAAAGAAGTGGAAACAAAGAAACAAGCACAGTCATTCATAGAATTGGCATACTTGGAGCCAAATGAAAGAAGAAATATTTACAATTTAGATTGTTTCCAATAGTCAAAGGTAAGGGGAAAGGAAAATTGAAATTTTTAAGCATAGAAAATTGGTTGTCTATATATGGCATTTAAGAAACTCTACAGGCGAGTGTGTTGTAAGTCATGACAACGCACATAATATTCTACGCTATATTCACAGTATGAAAAAATTGATACTTTCCATTTGAGTGCAGAAGATGATATGGTTAGAAGGTTCTCGATTCTCACGTGTTTGTTATTGAAATTTCAGGGCATTTATTCGGTTGAAGGAAGCATCATGACATGCAGTAGCAACAACAAGAGAGCAACAATAGCACAACAACAACAACGTAAAATGCAAGTCAAAAAACCAGTAGAATAGTGCAGCGTGAAGAGGCTAAATAGAGCACACGCCCATTTACCAGCTAAGCAGAGGGAGAAATAAATCAAAGTGAGGACACATGGCAGAGGTCTTGGGGTTACCAATGATAGAGATGCTCGTTCGAGTGAGAGTAAAGTGACAATAAATGCACATAGGCGAGCCATTAATTAGATTATTGAATAGAACAGTCGTGACGCCATGATGTGTGGATAGGTTTCAAACTTAATCAAAGGAAAATGTGACATATTGATTAAATATACGTGGTAGTTTCAGGATTTGGAAACTTTGACATGAGAAGAATCCTTTTCAAAATCTTGCAAGTCGAAAGTCTGATCCAACACATCAATGTGGCTCATCTGAATAACCGCATATAATAAAGTGTCAAGGGCATAAAACATATTAATTTTGTGTGAGCGAGAATAAAGTGAAAATATACACAAATGGTTGGTCCATTAATTAGATTAACGAATAGAGTATCCGCAAAGACTGAGATGCGTGTAGATGTTTTAAGTTGCAATCGTTAAAAAAATGTGGCATATTGATTAAATATATATCGGAGTTTTCGGGCATTGAAACCTTAACACCAAAAGAAATATTTTGGAAATCTGTGGAAATAAAAGGAAGATCAATCATATTAATTTGCCTCTGTACAAGGGCATGAAACATGCGACCTTTGTACTAGGGAGAATAAAATGATAGCAAATGCACATAATCGGCTAACCAGTGGTAATTAATAAATAAAATAGATAGCGAGAGCAAGATACATGCATAGATAGTGGATCTTATCGGAGTTCGTATTCCAAAAGTTATGATAAAGGGCGAATACAATTTCAAATTTAAGTTTGGTATGATAAAACAATTGAGGTTTCATATTAGTGGTTGGAATTCCATAGCATAGTTAAGAGATTAAGAATTTAGATATTTGTTTATTATTATACAGAACCAATGCTACATGTATCAAAAATTTCAAAAAGAATTTCCGCGATGTTATTATTCTAATATAACTCTATTAGAAAGAGGTTCGTCCGACAAATAGACCAACAGGAATGTTCCGTAGGTCTGAGGTGTCACTGCCTTATCTATTTCAGATATATAGCGATCCTTTTCAGCCTCCAAATGCGTTGTTTTTTCAAGTTCCGACTTCTGACTTCGGAGATTTCTATTCGTTCCGATATCTGGACCCTCCAAAAGTATGAAAAATAATTCAATATGTTGGACACCTAATCCTAAATGGGTTAGTGTGGAAGATGAATGGACAAAAGGAGTCCAAGAGACCTTGGGATGTGAATCCCAACGGTCACAACAATGTACTATAAATGTATATCTCATGTTAATAAAAAATGAACTCACATGATTTATGTTTCCTATTTGTTCTTGCTCCCATGTGTGTTTGACATGGTATCAAAGCGGGCGTACTCCTACCCTGCATAATTTCTTTGAACCATTTGTTTTACGAAACTGTTGAATATCTGGCTAGGAAGAACAGTTTGTAAGTATTTTTCAGTATTAATATGATAAGTGTGTTTTAGAGTTTATTGATGGTTTTAGAAATTGGGTGTTAATTTCTGAAATCGAGACTTGAGTGATGCGCACTTGTATTGGATGTGTTTATGAATTCAAGGACAATTGAATGAATTGAACTTTGTAAGGACTGGCAGATCAATTTGAATAATCGATGTCGATATTGTCAAAACTATAATTCAAATTTGTTTGAGTGTAAGAAGGCGTTGAATCAAGCCTGAATCAAAGTTGTCGAATGGAAATTAAATTGAAGCTGTTGTATATTTAGTTTCTGAAATTGGGTTCAATATCAATCATAATACCTTGAATGCGTGATCAATTTTAGCTGTGGAAAGGTCGATGTATGTCGAGATCGATTGAGAATTTGCTGTAGTATTAAATTGGTGTTGGCTATGATATATAGCGTTGAGTTTGTGCATGATGATCAATGTGTGTTGCATAGAACTTCAATTGAATTTAATTTAAGATCACACGCTGTTTGGTTGCGTTGTGAGAATTGGATAACACACTGAAAGTGCAACTATGTGAAGGAATGCTGAGAGAAGCAATTACGTTGAAATCGAATCTGGTTTAGAGATTGAAGAAAATCGGAATTGGAAAATTAAAGAATGGTATATGGAGTGTTATGGTATTGAATGATTCATGAGTGTAATGGTGCGTTACGCTGCCTATTGAATGGTATCAATGATGGTGTAATGGTGCGTTACGCTGCTATTGAATGGTATCAATGATGGTGTAATGGTGCGTTACGCTGCTATTGAATGAGTGTAATGGTGCGTTACGGTATTGAATGGTGCGTTATGCTGCTATTGAATGAGTGTAATGGTGCGTTACGCTGCCTATTGAAATCGCCTGATCATAGCCAATTGAAAGCTGAGAATTGGGGACAGACGAAACGCCTTCTCTGCGTTTTTCAGCAGACTTTCCTCTTATGCAGCCGCATCAGCTGCATCTTTTACCGCCCTGAAACGTCGAGAGCGTTGTTGATTCATCTTTGCTCTAGGTGCAACGCCATTGATTTCCATATACAAAAGCTTCATGGGGCGCACTATTGCAAACAACCTGTCTATGTAATCGAACATACACTGCTATACCTCATCATAAGTTGAAGGCGAAGGCCGATCTTTAGGATGAAAACAGGGGTGAATGATTCCATTCATATCCAGATATAGATTATCAAACTCCAAATTATTGCGATTCATTTTGGTGGTGTCAATGGGTATAGTGACGCCGTTAACCTGCACTACCTCCTCCTCCACAACATCTACTACAACCATCATAAATTTATCCGACAACCACCGATAGAACGCCGGAACACCCATAATTTGTCCGTTTAAATGGGTCTATGCCTCCAAAGAAGCGAGCTGCATCCATTACATCATTCATATTTATATGAACTGAGTATAGTATATACGTATTAACGTTGTCCATAAAGTTAGGATGCGTTTGGTGACGTTGTCTTTATTCAGCCGCAGGTTTCTCAATTGATGTATGCCGCATGATGTGGAAGCATTGCTGTCTGCAGTCATCAATGACCTGGAATAGCAAAGCAACCCGTTTTTGAATAATAGTGTTGATTTATTTAATGGTATGCACCCGTCCAAGTTCTGGTGTTGAATGCGTATATATTGACAATTATCTTAATGGAAAAATCAAGTTTTGAGGCGTTATCTCTCTGGCTCGGCTGTCGTTATTCATTGGTTTTTGATTGTATGGATCTTTTCTTCAGTTTTGTTTGATTGCGGGGATTGCTATTATTCTCCCATTGGTTTCTCAACATTTAATGAAACAGAAACAATAAGCACCAAGCTAATAAGCGCAGGGAATTTAATGCTTTGTATGATTCCTTAACCATGTTTTCTTAGGGCGGTTGTTTCTTAAATGCAACTGTGATGTCGTCCCCGTTCTCGGCAGTGGATGGACTACATTTCTTCGATTGCTTTTGTTTCTAAGTTTTATAGCGGGATCAAATACGTGAAGCGTGAATTCTACAACAGCGCATATGTCAGGAAGATTTTGCAATTACTCTCCATATTAAAGAGCATTTTCTGTAACAATCCCAGGGAATAAAGGAAGCTAGTTCAAGGTTCTTAATTTTAGCAAGTTGTGAAGTTATTTTAAGCTTTTTACCATAGCAAATGACCGAAGTTCTCTCACTCCTGGAATGAAAAAAATAGTCTCGGGTTCGTTTCAGTGACCGCGTGTTGGAATGGTTTTGTATTGAACTATTGATGCGTTGAACCCATGACCATTGTGCAAATAATTTGAGACATGAAATATGCTTCGGTGATCTGACACAAAAGATAATCTGAAAGAACAAGGACTTCATTTGTTTGAGGGAAGTTGGGACAGTGACCTATTGGCATATTAATGAAGTTGCTCCAATTCAATTTAAAGTTGCTGCTTGTTCAACTTACTTGTTCCTGTTGTGCAGTTTGGGCATAAATTTATGTGCAACAAACAAATTTGTTTTTCTCAATAAATTCTAATGAGAAGGTTGTTTTAATTGTTGGGGTGGTATCAACATTATATGCACCAGATTGTCTACTATTTGTTACAGGCATTGTGATTATTTAGGGTACATTTTCACTTCAACTCATACTAAAACAAGTTTCTAGGGGTGCATTTATGTTGAGGAAAATGGCTACAATTACTGAAGTATTAGAGTTCATGAAAACTCTTATACTATCTACTGTTGATGACACATTACAAATCAACAAAGGCTCTCTCTCAGAAATTCAGACATGTCTACAAAATGCACAGGAAAAGATCGATTTTTTGCAGCTTGAATCACAGCTACAACAAGAAGAGCTACATCAAAATAGACATCATTCTGAACCTGTTTTTGTTCAGAACATTGAGACAACCACCCATCAACAGCAAGTAGATAATGTTACAGTTCATTCAAATAAAGCAGCAGTTGTACATGCAGATGCATAAACTCAGTCTGCACCTCCCAAGTCCATCATCAGACCTTGGGAACAACTTGTCCACAACAAGCACAGAACCGGTCTTGGATATGACAAGGACTTGTCCTTTCATATTCTAGACTACACCAAGCCCATTCAGTTTCAGAGTGCTGGATTCATTCATGATAGTTCACCTGCTCCTCATGATGGTTCAGCTCCAGCTGTTCCAGACTCTACCTCTCTTCCACAACAACATCAACAATAGATTGTGAAATGCCAACACTGTGACCGAGTTGGCCATCTGAAAGATCACTGTTTTGATCTTCATCCATGTAAGCACTGTCATAAAACTAGTCATTCTTCACACAGATGCTTCAAAAACAAACGTCTTGCAAGAATAAAGATTCATCTTGGATGGATTGCTTCTTGGCAATGGGCATCAATAGCCAAGAAGATATTCCAAACACATGTCAGAACTTGTTCCAAAGTATTGAAAAGTCTTGCCGCTGAGTTTTCTCCATCATCGCACCTTGTATCTGAGAGGGGGGGAAATGATGGTCATCTACAATCTTCAAAGCCACATCAAGTGAGCCTGAGCCACAACCTACCACACCAGTTTTAGAGTTGTAGCCAGAGACAAGATGCCCGTGAACATACCTTCAGTGGGAAATCTGAGACACTTCCTCTAGCAGAAGACTTTAGCTTCTTACCAGTTTTGGAAGAATTCCAGGAACAAAATTGAGAACACTTCCTCTAGCAGAAGACTCCAGCTTCTTGCCAGCTTTGGAAGAATTCTAGGAATTGCATTAAGCATTCCAGAGTTGTTGGTCATCCTTAAACCATCACAGGTTGAGACTTCCCTTTGCAGGTTGAAGTTCTCCCTTTTATGCGGGGTGAGACCTCCATTTTATAGTTGAAGGTTTCCCTCTTCAAAACAATAGGAGCACTTCCTCTAGCAGAAGACTCTAGCTTCTTGCCAGTTTTGGAAGAGTTCCGGGAACTGCACTAAGCATTCCAGTGTTGGTGGTCATCCTTAAACCACCTCCCTTTATACAACCATTTCAGAGAGCACATTCAGCCTAGTGCTGGCATGCATTTTTGCACATTTTGTATTATAACTCTCTTCTTGGACTCATACATAACACTTCAGATTAAGGGGGGGAATGTTGGACACCTTATCCTAAATGGGTTAGTGTGGAAGCCGAATGGAGAAAAGGAGTCCAAGAGACCTTGGGATGTGAATCCCAACGGTCGCAACAATGTACTATAAATGTATATCTCATGTTAATAAAAAATGAACTCACATGATTTATATTTACTATTTGTTCTTGCTCCCATGTGTGTTTGACACAATAGCACATCACATCTACTCTTAAGCAGAACTTTCTAAGAATGGGCCACATCTTAAAAGGGAAGATATTGCGAGTTGCGACGAAACAACCGAAAATGGGCCAGTAGTATTAAAGTATTAGGATGGACGATAACAAATTAACAAAGGATTTATATAAAAAATTCAAAGAAGCTCGAGCCTTTTCTCTCTCCTTCCAAAGGGATGTGTGGCAGCAAAAAGACTAGATTCGATAAGAGACACATGACTAACAACGACTAGATGCGTTAAGGTACGCATTGTAGCTAGCAATTGGTTGTGACGAGTGACATGAGGAGGCTGAAGTCATCACGACATGCTAAGATGGATGACACATGGTAGGTGGATTCGAAAGTTTCAAGGCTCACAATAAGTCAAAAGACAGTGGCACGTGGCATTATTAAAAAACATGACACGTGGCAGTGATGGCGTCACGTATGGGAGATCAGGGATCAAAGGTTGAGCTGTATTGTGCATCGAAGTGAAACCTCCAATTGATAAATTTTGATTGAAGGGCTCTGATACGGGGGCTAGACTGTGGTCACGTGAAGAGCCAAAAGACCAAGGCCCAAACGTAGAAGGTGATTGATGATTGACAATCGGCAAATTGACATGCCATGTACCAAGGTTACACCTCTGATTGGAAATCACCGATAGAGAGGGCTTTGATTTGGGGGCTAACAACACAATCATAAAGAGTTCAAAGGAATCAAGGGAGACATGTGGAATTATTAAAAAATGTGACACATGGCAGATAAGTGGAAGCGATGCCGTCACATATGGGAGCTCAGAGATCATAGTTTGAGGTGTATTGTCAATCGAAGTGAAACCTCCGATTAAAGGGCTCTGATACGGGGGCTAGACTATGGTCATGTGAAGAGCCACAGTACCAAGGCCCAAATGCAAAGGGTGATCGGTAATCGACAATCGAAGAATTTATATGCCATGCACCAAGGTTACACCTCCGATTGGAAATCGCCAATAGAGAGAGCTTCGATTTGGGGGCTAGCACCATGGTCACAAAGAGTTCAAAGGAATCAAGAGTGACACATGGCATTATTCAAAAGGTGACACATTGAATATACGTGACAGAGTTGGCATCACTTATGGGAGATCAACGATCGCAAGTTGAGGCATATTTTGCATCGAAGTGAAACCTTCAATTGAAGGGCTTCGACACAGGGGCTAGACTACAGTCATGTGAAGAGCCACATGACCAAGGCCCAAATGCAGAAGGTGATCGAAGATCGAAATTCAACAAATTGACATGCCATGCACCAAGGTTACACCTCTGATTGGAAATTGTCGATAGAGAGGGATTTGATTTGGAGCTTCACTCATTTTCTCTCCACGTAGATCATGCCACATCACTCATCGGAGATCGAAATTTTTGAGACTACACCCAAATGCTACATTGTGAAATCACTGATTGCAATTCCATGATATTATAAAAGCCGGGCACATGTGATGTGGTCCCATGCATTACACATTGGAAGAATTTATAGCGCAGTATTCTAAAGAATCGACCTCCTATCCCAAGCTAAAGGGCTTAGCCCTGGAAGGCACCATTCACTAGCTTTATGACATAATGTCCTTTCTACAATCATCATGTCACACTCCGCCATGTGACTGACACACGATTATTAAGAGTCAAAGAACCTTCGGCAAAGAAAATGGTAGATTAGAGGTCCACGGTCAATCACACCATCGAAATGGTATATTCTTTGAAGGCCGACAAATTTGCAACATGTCATGAGGGGGAACCTCACCATCAAAAGCCTATCGGCTTAATTAACATGGCCCTCAGTCTTAACATATTAACTTACAATTATGTTCTTGGTACTCAAGTTCCTGGAATTTATGAGCTGATATTAGAGTTTACTTTCAGTTCGATTTCTTTACAAACCCTAGAGGGATTAATTATAAATCTATTTCCATTTCACTATTATTGAATTTCTTTTCGGCCTTTGGCCCATAGACTTGTTTTAATTTGAGAAATATGAGTTTAAAAACTTGTTTGCATACCAAAACTACCTTGTATTTTATTAAACATCACATATAAATACAACAAGTATTGGTTCAAGATAGAAATTATATCTTAACCATACAATCAACTGGTTGAGAAAATATCTCAACAAACAACAAAATAGGAGCTATATTAGTTGGATTAAATCTCTCAGATACAATTAATTAACAATTACATTTAATGATGAATATCAATTAATAGGCACAAGATAAGTAGGGGTTAATTCTCCAACTCTCTGTCTTAATGAGTACATGTCTTGATCTTTTTCTCTGCGACGTCTTCATTAACTTCTTTAAACATCTATAATAAATATTGGTTCAAGAAAGAAATTATATCTTAACCATACAATCAACTGGTTGAGAAAATATCTCAACAAAACACCAAAATATGGAGTTATATTAGTTAGACTAAATCTCTCAAATCCAACTAATTAACAATCACATAACAATTACATTTAATGATGAATATCAATTAATAAACACAAGACAAATAAGAATTAATTCTCCAAATATATAATTGTATTTATTTCTGGTTATATAATTTATACATCTTACATATCCTTTGGTTAAAATTTGAAGATTAAACTCAAACTCTTATGGGCGCTCTTACATATGCACTGGTTCAAAGACTTACTAATTAAAATCAATTTATAATTAAAAGCAATTTATAGTTGCACGGGTTCGACGACTTACTAATTAAAATCAATTTGAATTATATCTATATCTATCTAGAAATATTTGGAAAATGGAACCTTGTTTTCCGGGACTCACAATTTAGCTTAACCAATTGTTTATATATATATATAAATATATTAATTGTAATATATATATATAAATCAGGCCGTTTTAAGAAATTGTGTTTATATATATATCTTAATGGTTATATATTAATATATATATATAAAAGACCGTTCTAGAAATCAGGACCGTTCTTAACTCACAAGCTACTATTGTTGGGCGGAGCTAACTTATTCTGAGTAATATTCATTTTTCATGTCAAGATTCCAGCAGAACACACAAAACCGTTTTTTATTATTATGTATTTTATCTTCCATAACATTTCAATTCCCTCCCTACAAATTCTTAACATAAATTTTACCATCTTCTTGACATAAAAGGTTTCTATAATTGCAGCCAAAAACTTCATACATGATTCACATTTTACTTCTTATCCATCCTTCATCACAGGTTATTAAGAATCAAGAGTTTTTATTCAATTTGTTGTGATAATTAGATTTTAAAAGACCCTTTACACTAAATTTATGTTTTGAATCTACCAAATGTATGTTATATAAAAAAATAAAATAACAATAACTAAATTGATAAATTCATTGTATTTTTTTAATAAAATTTTACGTGAATTTGTGTATATTCTTTCATTTTGATATCTTTTATTTAATTTGGAAATAATTTCTATTTTTGGATGATTCATTTTGGTTTGACAATTTTCAGTTTGGCAAAATGTAATATTAAATTTCCAGTCAGCTTTATGAAGATGCAAAGTGGGGAGTTTTTTTTTTAAAGAATGGATGGTTCCAAAATATATAAATTGTATTTTTTTGTTGAAGTTAAATTAAGAATCAAGAGTTTTTATTCAATTTGTTGTGATAATTAGATTTTAAAAGACCATTTACACTAACTTTATGTTTGCAATATCAATGTAGAGGAAGTTAATTCATACAAGTATCTTAGAGTTGGCATTCATCACAAGATTCATTGGAGCTCGAACATTGAGAAATGACTAATAAAGGATGGAAAGCTTCTTTGGTCTTGACATCTACAAACAAGTGCTAGAGGGTAGATTAGTCCCTACCACATAAGTTAGAAATTACCCTCTAAGAAAAATTGCATATAATATGGTTGTGACCATATTAAAGGAGGAAGTTAATTCATACAAATATCTTAGAGTGGGGTGTGCGATGTATATGGGAAAGAAGTGTCGGTGAATGGAGGAAGTTGAAGGGTAGGTACAGTCAGAGTGGGGAATGTTGAAGGAGATGGGTTTGCAAGTGAAGTTTTGGAATGTTGCGGAAGAGAAACATTAGATGGGGGTATAACTGGAAAGGTTTGGGTGTTTTAATCAAATTTATATTTTAGTCATCTGTGTTTATTGGAGGTGTATTTATTATTTGTATAAAGGAGTCTCTTCTGAGCATTTCTTGAGGGGCTTGCAGAAGATTTTGGCATTTCCATCAGGACACAAACATGGGGACAAAAGTTCAAGTGAATATAGAAGATGTGAAAGAGTTGCCTTAAGTGCAACAATAGAGTACATAGCACCCAAAAGAAAGAACATCATTAGTGGGTATATTTTCGAAATAGCACCTTCTAGCTTATAAAGTAGATGTGTCTTTGATAAAGTAGTTGAAGTTTAGTGGGCGGAGATTTATAATAGATTTTATGTTTATTTAATATTGTGTACTAATGCTGTGCGATTCAAATTTAGTTGTTGGAAATTTGTTAAAGCTGTCTTTGGAGCGTAGAATGAGATTAGAATCCATCTTATTTCAAAGAAGTATTTTTGTGGTGATCGATAAATATCTATCATTCATTTACCAAGTAGATTAAGTAAACCAAATGACAACCCTTTGTAAGAAGAGAGTGTTTGTATTTAGGTGCACACAATTTTTTTAATTTAAAAGGATGTAAATATTCTATCTTGTTTAGAAGTAAAAGAAAAAAGCATATATACTATATATAAAAGTAAAATATGGATAATTATGCAAAGATGGAAGCAACAACATGTACCATAGGTGTATATACATAAAGAAGAGAAGTACAATGATAAAGTGAACAAAAGGGGGTGGGAAGGGATGAAACAAAAATTAATGGAAAATCATATATAAGTTATTGTTTACACTTCAGGGTGGCATGGGGAAAAGAAACCGACTTTGAAAGATGCTGAACAACTAAAGTAATAAATATTTTTCGATTTCCTAGAGGAGAATGTAACATGTAAAGCTATAGATGATTTCCTATGAATTGACTAGTACAAACTTCAAATGGCCCACACCATTGAAGATATCCGTTTTCATAGACAATGTGAAGAGGAAAGGATGACATAAAATGCTTGCACAAAGCTCCTGGATAGCACCAGGATCACTGGAGAGTTCAAACAAGTCTTTTTCTTGGTCACATATGAGTTCAGTTGTAGCATTATCAAATGCGATGAAATTTTCCAGTACGCCTGTGTGGTCATGTATTTCAAATTTTAGCACATATCAATAGTCACATTCTGGGAAGATCCCACCACATTTTGTGCAGTGCCACATTCCATTTGAGTGGTTGACAATTTTTTTCATGCATTTCATACCATCAAATGAGAGAGGGCATGCAAGGAAGTAGAAATCTTACATGTTAATAGAGGTGATGGTTCAACGAATAGAGAACCATGTTGGTTTTGTGACGGGATGCGAGTTTATAAGGTCGAAAATTATACATTGTGGGTGGCATCACTTGGAAGGCCCCATGATCCAGATTTAAATAGGAACACAACAAATTATAGATATAACCATAAATACAGAGATGCAGCAGAAATAACATTTCATTTCATTAATATCAAACACTGAAATATGCTTACAAACTATGCTACAATGAGGCTCAAAGGCCTATTTATTATTGAGAAACAAGGGAAAACCCTAAACATCCAAAAACCTAACCCTAGGAGATGAAGTGCCAAACTATGGGCCCCGTTTGGGTAAATTGGTACATCAACTTCATGAGGTCGTAACGTTGGCATACAATCTCCATTTGATGCACATAATACCTCGTTAGAAAGATCTATCCAAGGAATACAAATTTTGAATGGTCAACATCAATTTAAGTCCCATGTTGGCCCTAGTTTTCACAAAATACATCGTTAGGGCCTCAAAATGGCTTTGGAAGTTCAGGACCCAAAAAATTGCCAAAAATAGTAAATTGTGCTACAAATAAGGAAACTGAAAAACTGAAAGAAACAATGGTGGGAGTCCAAGTGGAATGGGTGGGTGGCCACCAATATCCACCTGGATCACCCTGAAAATTTTCTACTTAACTATGCTGAAGAGGCCAATCAACCTCTTTGATGAAACCATTATTGGAGCTATTTGGTCTCTAGAATGGTGTGATCTAGCATGAGGCTAGTGGCTGTGATAGTCCCAAAAATTCTTCCATTAAATTCGGCTATGCGTCCCCCTTTGATTGTAAGCACGATTGAAGCACCAGAAGAGGCAAGTTCAACAAGTTTCTTGCCCAAGGTGTGGCAATGATCCCCCATAGGGTAATGTCGATATTATAGCCAAACATGTATTCCAAGTTGAGAGTTTTCCTAGGTGTTTCAAAGCCATCTCTTTGACGAATGGTGAAAGTTAGAGAAGTGGACCTGAAAATGCCAATGATGTCGAAAATTGAGCTCAGGTTTGTAGATATGATTTCATCTATAGATTTAAAATGGAAACAGTGGAAAGAAATTGGTAGAACACCATCTAAGGAAGGTTCAATAGTGGAATTTGCAGAGGGAGACTTCCTATTTGCTATCAATATGGTTGTAATTTGTGTTTGTTGGTTTCCCAGTGCCATTTGAAACCATGTAAAGCTTCCCAATTTGGACAAGCTCATGCAAGGAATTTTCTAGATCACCAAAGGCAGAGAGATGGATTGTATCATTGAAAGAATCAATGAGGTCAAATCCAAAGACATTTCGGGAGCCTCGACCATTGTTTTGGGAGAAAACAAATGTTTTTCCAAGCACCCTACCGTGGATTGACCATTTTTTATGATAGGGGATCCGTGCCACGAATTGAATGGGAATAAGCAGAGTAGAGGATAAGTGAGTTGATGATGATGCAAAATCCTACGTCGAAGCAGCAACAAACAAGGTGGGGGTGTGTGACATTCAAGAGACGGGCTAGTATGTTGACGTTTGTACAATTTGAAGAAGGTTTGGGTCGCCAATCAAAGTTGCATGACGTTCGAGAACTTCCAGTTCAATAATTTGCAGAGTTCTGAAAATAAGGAAAGAAAGAGAAAAGCAATGCGACAATAGTCAGAGTGACAGTGGTGGAGAGAGGGAAGGAATAGAAAAACATCAAGAATATGGTGAAGAGTGAACATATGCATAGTTTCGAAAAAAAGTGCAACTGACTTCTTTGAGAATGGTAATCAAGCCCAATTGGAGGGCACCAGAGATGACATGGACATTGTAAGAAAATAGAAGCAAATTTCTATGTTGATAGGTACCATCGAAGAGGGAAATGTGGTAGCATTGGGAAAATGTCTTTGTGGAAGCAAGAAGGTCGAGTTCAACAATTTGGAGCGATGGTTGGATCACTATAGAGCCAGCGAGCAACAAAGTGATGAAATTCATTATCAAGGCAACTTCCGTGATGATGAGGAAAGGAGGTGTCCTAATAGGTGAAAGATCGTAAAATAATGTCAACATTGGAAAAAAGTGGAAATAAAGAAACAAGTGCATTTTTTCACAAGATTGGCATACTTGGGGGCCAAATGAAAGAAGAAATATTTACAATTTAGATTATTTCCAATAATCAAGGGTAAGGGGAAAGGAAAATTGAAATGTTTAAGCATAGAAAGTTGGTTGTCTATATATGGCATTTCAGAAACTCTACAGGCAAGTGTGTTGTATGTCATGACAACACACATAGTATTGTAAGCTATATACGCAATATGAAAACATTGATACTTGCCATATGAGTGCAGAAGACGATATGGTTAGCAGGTTCTCAATTCTCACCTATTTGTTATTGAAATTCTGGGGTAGTTATGCAGTTGAAGGCAACAACATGACGTGCAGTAGCAACAACAAGAGCAACAAAAAGAGACCAAAAATAGCACAATAACAACAATAGAAAATGCAGCTTGAAAATTAGTAGAATAGTGTGATGTGAAGAGGCTAAATAGAGCACACACCCATCTACCGGCTAAGTAGAGGAAGCAATAAATCAGAGTTAAGACACATGGTAGAGGTCGTGGTAGAGATGCTCATTTGAGCGAGAGTAAAGTGAGAATAAATGCACATAAGCGGGCCATTAATTAGATTATTGAATAGAATAGTCCCCGACATCAGGATGTGTGGATAAGTTTCAAACCTTAATCAAAGGAAAATGTGACATATTGATTAAATATACATGGGAGTTTCGAGATTTTGAAACTTTGACATGAGAAGAATACTTTTCGAAATCTTGCAATTCGAAAGTTTGATCCAAGATATCAATGTGACTCGTCTGAATAAACGCATATAATAAAGTGTCCAGGGCATAAAACATATCAATTTCGTGCGACGAGAATAAAGCGAAAATATGGTCATTCCGTGGTCGATCCATTAATTAGATTAATGAATAGAGTAGCCACCGAGACCAAGATGCATGTAGATGTTTTAAGTTGTAATCGTTAAAAAAATGTGGTATATTGATTAAATATATACCAGAGTTTTTGAGAATTGAAACTTTGATACTAGAAGAAATATTTTGGAAAGCTGTGGAAAAAAAAGGCCGATCGATCATATTAATTTACCTCTGTACAAGGGCGTAAAACATGTGATCTTTGTACGAGGGAGAATAAAACGATAGTAAATGCACATAGTTGGCTAACCAATGGTAATTAATGAATAAAAGAGACAGTGTGAGCAAGATACGTGCATAGACAATGGATCTTATCGGAGGTCGTATTCCAAAAGCTATGATAAGGGGCGAATGCAATTTCACATTCAAGTTTGGTATGATAAAACAATATGGGTTGCATATTAGTGGTTGGAGGTCCATAACACAGTTTAGAGATTCAGAGTTTAGATATTTGTTTATTATTATACAAGACCAATGCTACATGTATCGGAAATTTCGAAAAAAATTTCTGTGATGTTATTAGTCTAATATAACTCTATTATAAATAGGGTTGTCTAACCAATAGACCAACAAGAACGTCTCGCAGGCCCAAGGTGTCACTGCCTTATCTGTTTCAGATATCTAGTGATCCTTGTCGGCCTCCAAATGCCCTATTTTTTCAAGTTTCGACTTCTGATTTTGGAGAATTCTATTTGTTCCAATATCTAGACCCTCCAGAGGTA
>APFE030408082.1:4232-18275 GCA_000404065.3 Pinus taeda
ATGGAACATGAGACATGTCCTCTTCCTCTTCTTGTGTCTTGAGACATTGTTCAATAGATAACCTCACACCTACAGGAATATGAACCTTCACTGGTTTACTATCCTGCATATTAAACCTCTGCAGTATTGTCTCGACATACTTCCTCTGGTTTAGCCAGAGCTTCCTCTTTGCCCGAACTCTTTTAATTTCCATGCCCAAAATATAGTTTGCAACACCAAGATCTTTCATATTGAATTTGGAGGACAATTGGGTCTTCAAATCCTGGATAATTTCTTTGTCATTTCCAACCAGCAACATATCATCCACATACAAGACCAGATAAATAACACGGTCACCAATTAATTTAAAATACACACAATTATCTGCTTTGCTTCTGGTGAAGCCAAGTCCCCGTATAAATGTATCAAATTTCTGATACCACATCCTTGGTGACTGTTTTAACCCATATAGAGACTTCTTTAACTTGCATACCAGTTCTTTCTTACCCTTCGCTGCAAAGCCTTCAGGTTGCTTCATGTATATTTCCTCTTCCAGATCCCCATGAAGAAATACTGTCTTCACATCCATCTGTTCTACCTCAAAATCAAAGCAGAAACAATAGATAAAAGTAATCTAATAGAATTTACCTTAGAAACAGGAGAAAAAATATCACCAAAATCAATTCCCGACACCTGGGAATAACATTTTGCTACCAACCGAGCTTTGTATTTCTCCACTTTTCCTTCTGCATTTGTCTTCTTTTTGAATACCCACTTGCTGCTAATGGGTTTCCTTCCAGCTGAGAAACTCCACGAGATCCCAAGCCTCATTTTTGTGCAAAGATGCCATTTCATCAACCATGGCCTCTTTCCATAGTTTTCCATCCTCTGACTCTATTGCTTCCTTCACAGTTCTGGGATCATCGTCAGCAATAGATAAAGCAAAAATTGGACAGAAAGTATATGGACTATACCTTTCAAGCTTCCTTCTTTCTCGAGCTGATCTTCTCACAGCTGGAGTTTGTGGCTCTTCATCTTCTGATTCCTCCTCTGCTGTGGAGTCTAATTCTTCCTCCTTTAGTTCAAACTCTATCTTCTGAGGTTCCTTTTGTTGGACGTCATGTTTAAGAACATCTTTCACCTCTCTGAACACCACATCTCGGCTGTACACAACCATCCGTGTGACTGGGTTGCAAAGCTTATAACCCTTTAAACCATCCTTATACCCAATAAAGATGCACTTTTCAGATTTACTATCCAACTTGGTTCGTTTCTCCTTTGGAACATGTACATATGCATCACATCCAAATACCCTCAGATGTGAAAGAGAGGGTTTCTTACCAGTCCATACCTTTTATGGAGTTTTATCCTCCAATGTTGATGAAGGTGACCTGTTGACCAAGTAACATGCAGTATCCATCGCCTCTGCCCAGAATTTCTGTCTTAACCGGGCACCACTGAGCATGCTTCTTGCCCTTTCCATCAACATCTTGTTCATTCTTTCTGCGAATCCATTTTGCTGAGGTGTATATGGAGTAGTCTTCTGCCGTGATATACCACACTTCTTACAGAATTCTTAAAATTCCTTGTTGTAGAATTCTCCACCATTATTTGTCCTCAGTACATTTATCTTCTTCTCTGTCTGGTTTTCCACCAGAGCCTTAAATTCTTTAAACCTGTCAAAGACTTCATATTTCTTCTTAAGGAAATATATCCATGTATTCCTTGAGAAGTCATCTATACATGATACATAGTACACAGACTTACCCAGTGATGGAACTTTCATAGGTCCAAACACATCACTGTGCACAAGCTCTAATATTTGTTTCATTCTCTTACCACTAGAGGGGAAACTCACCCGATTCTACTTCCCATATACATAATTTTCACAGAAATCAAAATCTAGAGAGCTATTACTCATACCTTCTACCATACCTTTACCATGAAGTATCCGAAGGCCCTTTTCTCCAATATGTCTAAGCCTTTGATGCCACAACATGGTCTTCTCTCCAGAGACCACTAGATTTTCTGCTCCACTTTCAAGAACCACAAAAATATTGCACCCATCAATAAAAGTGCTACCTTAACAGTGCTCCCCAAACCATCTTGCAGGTATCCTTCTTGAACACTGTTTTTACACCTGAATCATCCAGCTTGCTAACAGGAACCAGATTTCTGGCTAATGTAAGAATATGTAGAACACCTGGGAGCGTTCTAACCCTTCCACCTTGCAACTTCAACTTTACTTTTCCACGACCAATGATTCGAGCCTTCCTGTCATCTTCCAAGAAGACATCACCACCATCATATTTCTCATACTCGCAAAACCACTCTCTATGGGGAGTGAAGTGAAAGGATGCACCCGAGTCAATCAAACATGCCTCATGATCTACATGTGTACTTGAAGAAGCCAAGTACACATCCCCACCTTCATCTGAGGTGGTTTTTGCCTCTGTAGAAGGAGCCTCATCAGATCCCTTTCCTTTGTCAGGAGCTTTAGACTTACAGTCCCTTTTGTAGTTCCCTTCCTTTCCACATTTCCAGCAAACCACTTTTACAGGTTTTCCTGGAGATTTAGATCTCCCACTCGATGACTTATTTTTGTTTCTGTTCCGGGTCCGCCCTCATACAGATAAGGCATCACCATTTTGGCTCTCCATATTTTTCTGCCTCAGCTCCTTTGTCAGCAAGGATGAGAGTATTTCATCAAAACGCAAGGCAGTTGCATTGCTACCTATTGCAATAACCAAAATATCCCACGAATCTGGTAGAGAACACAACAAACCGATGCTCTTATCTTCATATGAAATTTTAATATCAACAGATGCTAACTGAGTTACCATAGTATTAAATGCATTCAGATGCTCTGTTACCGAGTCTCCATATTTCATCCTCAGGTTATACAACTTTTTCCGCAGGAACAGTTTATTCACCAGAGACTTAGATTGGTACAAAGTCCCTAACTTGTCCCACACAGCCTTTGTTGTAGCTTCCCCTGATACATTCAACAACATTGAATCTAAGACACATAATCGTATTATGCTCTTTTCCTTTCGATCCAACTTCTTCCATTGTTCATCGGACACCCCCGTTGGTTTAGTACCCGAATCTACCGTGATCCACTGGTCTTTATGCACCAACAGATCCTCCATCTTTAGTTTCCACAACTCAAAACTCTGACCATTAAATTTCTCGATCTCTATCTTTCCACTACTCGCCATCTTCTTTCACCACCAGAATCGATCTCACAGATCTCCCACTGAACAGGGTCTACCACAGGCCCGAGCGAAACCCCTCAGCAACAAAGGCATCCCCTTGAAGCTAAAACAACTCTGAGACCAAATTTAGGTTTTAACCCCATACAAAAAATTACCTGCATACAAATTCTAAAACACAGAAAATAAACAATGCGAGAGCATAACGCTTAAAACACATATGCATAGATATTTTCCCCTGGATCCCAAAACTGGGACTACCAGCTTGATTTTTCATTATGTTCCTTTCAATGTTACAATAAATATTTATACATGCCGAAGCATCCAATACCATGGACCAAAAACCATCACGTCCAATACCATGGACTGAAAACCATCGCGTCCAATACCATGGACAAAAAACCATGCACAAAACCATAGGTGGGTCCGTCTAACCTAACATAGGGTTCAAAAACAAAATTTTTCAGGGCACTGTCCCGGACCCCATAAAGTGGGGTTATGGATGCCCTTCAAACCCCCTGTTAACTACGTGGAAAGAATATAACACAACCCAATAGAAGGTTTCCTTATCACGCTCCAAATCAAACTCTACTTCTTTTGTCGGAGCCTTGCGAACCCAAGCACTATCTTCGGGCTGTTTGCCTTTATCATCTCCCATTGTAATTCCACTTTAGAGCACCATGTTCACATTTGGATCTTCCTCACGTGGCTCAGACCTCATCATCTGCAGTTTTTGAGTCGGGGGAGGTTGGAGCGCTCCCTTGTTGCGCAACCTAGCTATCAGCATAGGATAGTCCTTCATCTCGTGATCAAACAAGGTACAATACAGAGATGATGGATGTGTTGGATTCATACAATCATGAGCATAATGTCCTGGCCCTTCGCAATTATAGCATATCAGCTATCAGCGACCTCTTCCAGGTCCTCCTCCACCACAGCCTTGTTCACACCCCTGAAATCCGGTTCACGCCACGCTTGCGTTTTGGTCAAGGGGCCGCGTTTCGGCCTAAACTTTGTAGGGGTGGGTCCAATCCATCATTAGCTCATAGATTCTACAGATGCGCTCATCGTGTCCAACTGATCTACAAAAATTATAGAACAACTGTTGCGAATTCTGTGTGTACTTCTGTAACAAATGGCAATTGTCTGTAGCATGCTTTCCTCCTATTTGACAAATTGTGCACCACAAAGTAGTCACCTCACTAGGTCCTGCTTGTGCCTCCAGTCTTAACAACATCGACCCTCCTCCAGCAAGGTAATTTGCGAACATCGGGCAGTGGTCCTTGTCATGACCCTGAACCTGACATTTAACGCACCATACCTCTTCGCGCACTTCTAGTCGGGCTGTTCTGTCCTGTTTCAAACTTTGCATCTCAAGGCATAAGTTTTTCAAGTGCGCATGGATCTGCTAAATTCCCAAGTTAGGATCCTGTATTGGGGTCTCATGCAGCCTCATCACGATCTCCAAGGCTTCTGCCTGAGTCGTTAACCTCTGTTGTGACAGCGTGATCCTCAAATGCGGCGTTAGTGATGCTACAAACCATTCGCGGTCTTGTCCATCCGTCAAAGTCATATTAGCTTCGTGAATTGTGCACTTTAGTCTCTGATCCAACTCCCAAGGAGTCTCACCTAGTAGCATTGTGATCTCTTTGAATCCAATGATCAACTGTGCCTCTGAATTCAGCCTGCTAAATTCTCTATTCAGTGCAATTTGGATATCTGTGACCCTGCATTCGGATTGTCATTAGAATGCTTAATATACCAGGTCAGTGTGTGATCCTACAGAGAGTTGAATAGCATCACTTTCTTTATATTATCATCTGTCACTCCCTGCGCTTTCCATACGACTCTTATCATGAACCAAAATTGGTCCAGATCTTCATTTCCTACTCCCTTGAACACATGCAACTTTATCGCACTTTCCATATTAACTCTAGGTGGTGGCAGAGGTGGTACGGGTGAAGATGGAGGTGAAGGCAGTGAAGCTAGTGGTGGTGTGGGTGGCAATGGTATGCGCAGAATCCTTTTTCTTATCAAATTGATCACACTTCATGGTGAGACCTTCGCAAGCTCTTTCTCATCCCCTCACGGAGGTGAAATCAAAGGGTTATTCTCTGGTCCCTTACTTCCTTCATTTCTATAGGTTTTCCCACTTTGCGTGGCTCTGGACATCAAGGTAATTGCATAGCCCTCTTTTCACACAATAACATTTTAATCCAAGTATTCATAGACTTTAGTACTTACCTCACGGTCCTTTGCGAAAGCATCTCTATGCCTCACTATAGCTAACTGAAGTATCTACTGCGAACTCAGTAATGAATCCTCCTATAATCTGATCGAGCCAGTGGTTAATAGCACGCGCAATCTTATCCTCTGATGATTCCAATATTCTCACCAACTTTGGGGTCCACACAATAGGATTGTCAAGCTTCCACCTTCCTTGGCTATTTGCTAGCTTCGCGATCCACTCGTACAGCTCAGTAGGGAAATATGCGAAGAAAATTTCGTGGATCTCTGTGTACAGGTAGTAGTCTAACCACTCTTCCTTTGATAGTCACGGATTCTTATTTTCCTGCGTCGCGAACTTGTGAATTCTCCTGTCCAACCAACCTTCAATTTATTTATTAGTTGGATTCCAATGATACGACATCAGACATCTCTATGCAGATTCCGGTCCCAGCAATAGAACCATTTGTTGGCTAGAGGGGGCCTGACCTAGTTTTGGAGTTATTTAGCTAAACAAATCCCTGTACTACTGGCCCTTTCGGAAATAGCCCACGGAGCATGGACTGAGGTCTCACTCGTAGCGGTATGGGGGGATGTTGGAACCAAGTTTCCACACCCTTGAGATGTCTGAGGGGTCGATTTGGTCCAATTGTGAATACTTTCACGTAGGTCATTTCGTGCACTTTCCTAACCTGCGAGGCCTTCACGCTCTATTATACTTGCCTTCGCGCAACCCTAACTAGGGGTTGAGGAGCTTTCACCCTGCTAAAGCAGCGCTTTGTGCTATCTCCTCGAGTTACACCGCAGATCTTACTTATCTTCTTATAACACTTAGTTATCTTCACATAAATAGATACTTTATCTTATATTCACTTATTCAACACATTCATATGAGTTCCTGCAACAAATAAATAGTAGCTTGTAATTCATACCCAATATACTTCAATGCATAAAACAGAAAAAGATAAACAGAAATAATGTAAAACTTCTCTTTATTAATGCTTCAATCAATTACAGACTCAACTTGGGTCGCGCACTCAGTCGTGGACTATTAGGCCTCTGCGCACTCAGCTATAGAGCCTTCTCCTACTCTACTACCTAAAGACTCGACTTTACACTTAGACTCAATGCCTCATCATTAGATCTTCTATCTTCGATTCCTTAGATGTCCCTTTACACTTAGAGCCTTGCTCTATTTATACAATCCAATGGTCCGCAGACCATGGGTAGAGCTCTCAAGCCGACATTACATTACAAAATTAAGGGCAGACAACCCTATGACTTAATTACAACTTCACGCTCTGCGCCGACAAATCGCAGAGTCTTTACATCGGACTTAGTCAAAACTTGGGCTTTAAACCCCAAAAATTGCCTTGGGGGGATCTCGCACCCAACAGTAATTACTGCTTTCTTCTATTTTCTAGTCTCCAACTTTCTTTTCATCTACTTCTATTCTTCAATTTTCTTCCATTAGTTTATTTCTGCAAAAGTAATCTAGTAGCTTCCTTTCTTTCATTTGTCATTAGCTGTTTTCCTTTCCATTCTGCAAGTACTTTCTAGCTTTAAAGAAAATCTTACAAAAACCAACTTAAAAACATTTCCTTTCATGCCTTGTAGGAATAGGGACAATTTAGAGAAATTCTTGACAAATACCCCCACTGCATCCAATAGTCAACCTTCTCTCTTCTTCGGTGACTGTGAAGTGGAAGAACCTTTAGGTGAGAAACCTTACATATTTGAAGAACCTACAAGGGAAGAAGAAGAGGAAGAGCCCATTCATACTGAACCAATGGCTGGAAACCAAAATGAGAGGGGAGATAGAGAGAGAATTGGGAGCACCTTCCCCATCAGGGAAACCAATGGGGACACTAAGATGAAGAATATAAGCTCCTCTGCTATACCTCATTTCCATGGCCTGACCACAGAGGACCCTGGAACTTTCCTATTTGAGTTTGCTGTTATATGCCGAACCTATGACTATACAGATGATGAGCAAAAGTTAAAACTGTTTCCATCTACCCTCAATGATGCAACATTATGCTGGTTCATGGGTTTACCTGGATAGAGCATTGCAACTTGGGCTCAGATGCATCAAAATTTCAACAACAAATATAGGGACTACTGTAGGTCAAAGGATAATAAAGAAGATATTTTTAGGATGACCATAGGCCAGGATGAATCCCTAGAAGACTATGAAGAAAGATTCCATCTCACTTACAAAAGGGCCAGGTGCACACTTGACCTTGAGTCACTAAAGCTGGTCCTGCTTAGAGGAGTAAGGGAGGATCTCCTTTATACCTTGCATATGATAGAAGGAGGAGATGTCTACCAATTACCCTATGAGGATATTAAGACTATCTTTAGAAACCATTCTAGGGAAGTCAACAAAAAGGGTAGGGGTAGTCAACCTATGGCCAGTACATCATCCTATAACTTATCCATCAAGGGTGAAATTGGAAATATGCTCGAAGATTTCAAAAGTGATATGCTGCAAAACCTTGCCTTGCAAGTAGACACCATGAACATCAAAAGGAAGCAAGAGGAAGTAGAGAGAGCCTTGGCCATCTTTTGTCCTAGATGCACCAGGAGGCATCCTAAGAATGAATGTCCATTAAACTGTATTAAGATTTGCTCAGTCTGTGAACAAAACCACTCCACAGACAAGTGCCCTTCTTTACCTGGACTCAAAGCTGTATATCAAGGAGCTGAAGGGGTCACTTAGCAGCTTTGCTACATCAACCAAAGGATACCTCCTGGGCCTAGACCATACCAACAGGGTATGCAAGGGTCATCCCATGCATATTACAACACCAACCAAACCACAACTATACCTTCTTGGGGACCCCCTGCTCATCCTTCCTGGTTTGCACCCCCTCCTTGGTCCTATGCATCTCAGTATCAATCCCAGCCAGCTAGTCTGTCATTTCAACCTTATGTTCAGCCACAACATCAGTGGAATACCCCACACCAGGGGTGGAGGCCCCAATTCAACAATTTTCTAGCCCTATTGCCTCCACCACCTACCTAACCACAACTCATGCACTCTGCTCCACCTAAGCAACCCCAGATGCTTGCCTAGCCAAATTCGAACCCAAACAATCGACAGGCTCAACAAGCATACATTGGAGAGACATAAAACCCAACTTATGCTATAGAAAACTAGGAGATCAACTTAATATTTGAGAGAACTATCCCAGACAACCAACCTCCCTCTCCACATAGGTAGGTTGAGGAAGAAAGAGAGGAAAGCAACCTTAAAGTAAATCCACCCTTTCATGAGAGATTAACCCAACCACTCCAACCTACCCCAGAAGAAATTGAACTTCTGGGAGAATTGAAAAATCTATGTGTAAAGATCCCCCTTCTCCAGGCAATCAAAGATGTTCCCATTTACAATAAGCTGATTAAGGAGAAGTTCTTCAAGCATCCAGGAAGAAGAAAAAGGGAAGCCCCTACCATTAATATCATTGGGCAGTTGTTTGACTTAATGTTGAGGTAGGTAATATGTCCAAAGTGTTTGGACCCTAGAAGCCCTCTAGTAGATGTACACATTAATGGCAACATTGTCCCACACACTCTAATTGATCTTGGGGCTGCCATTAATGTGATGTTCAAGGACACCATGCTTAAGCTCAACCTCTAAGGGTCGTCGAGGAAGACCACAACAGTTCTCCAACTTGCAGACCAATCCATAGTCACCCCTCAGGGAATTGTGGAGAATGTGATGGTATCCATTGAATCCTGAGAGTACCCTACAGATTTCCTAGTTCTCTAGCCTAAGGCTAAGCTTATTGGTTACCCTCTCATCCTTGGGAGGCCATGGTTGGCCACAATTGATGCTTACATTAGTTGTAGATCTGGGAATATGACCATCAGGAATGGGCATATGTCCAAATAGTTAGTCTTATACCCTCCTGCTCAACCTTCCCTAGAGCATGATTTACCTTTATGGTTGGAGGAGGAGGAAGAAGATGAGGTTTATTCTGCCCAAATTTATGTTTTGGAAGCAACCATAGGAGGAGGACATCAAGATGCGGATGACTTAATTGAACACTTGCTCCAAAGTCTAACTCCTAGTTCACTACCATTAGAAGAAGAAGTAAGAGAAACCTAGAACCATCATCCAAATGACTTATGCTTGGCCAATTCCAACCCACTTCATGTCAAAATCATAGAATTTGGCCTAGAGAAAACTTTGAAAATTAATCCATCTCTTTCTGCTTTAGAAGAGAAAAAGCTTTGCAACATGTTGAGAGAAAACGTAGAAGCCTTTGCTTGGAGTTATAAGGAAATGAAGGGACTACACCCCTCAGTGTGTACTCACAACATATACATCAAAGAAGGTTGCAAGACAATCAGGAAACCACAAAGGAGGATGAATCCAGCTCTTCAAGACATAGTCAAAGAAGAACTGCAAAACGGCTAGATGCAGGATTCATTTACCTTATCTCAGACAGTGAGTGGGTCTCTCCTCTAGTGTTAGTTCCCAAGAAAAATGGTAAGTGGAGGATTTGTGTTGATTATAGGGAGTTGAACAAAGCCACAAAGAAGGATAATTTTCCCCTACCCTTCATTGACCAAGTGCTAGATGGCCTAGCAGGGAAGAAGTTTTTTTTCCTTCCTAGATGGATTCAATGGGTACAACCAAATCCAAATCTACCCAGAAGACCAGGATAATACCACATTCACCTATCCTTGGGGTACTTTTTCCTATAGGGTCCTTCCTTTTGGCCTATGCAATGCTTCTGCCACCTTCCAGAGAGCAGTCTTGAGTATTTTTACTGAATTAGTACATGATGCTGTGGAAATCTATATGGATGATTTTACACCTTATGGCTGTGATTTCCAAGAAGCCTTGACTAACCTAGGCAAAGTATTACACAAATGCATTGAAATGAATCTGTCTCTCAGTCCAGAAAAATGTGAATTCTTAATGGTTGAAGGGACTGTGCTAGGTCATTCAATATCTCAGCAAGGACTGCAGGTGGACCCAAACAAAATAACAATCATCCAAAGGGTCCCACCTCCACAAAAGTAGAGAGATGTCAGGAGTTTCTTAGGGTTAGCTGGATACTACCAGAGGTTCATAAAGGACTTCGGCAAGTTGGCCTATCCTTTATTCAGGTTGTTGGCCAAAGATTCTGAGTTTATATGGTCAAAGAGCTGTTAAGAGGCCTTAGACATTCTAAAGGATAAGTTAACCACTGCACCAATCCTTAGAGGCCCAAACTAGGCCCTCCCTTTTCATATTCATGCTGATGCCTCACACAAAGCCATAGGAGTAGCCTTAGGTCAGGAAGAGGAGAAATTGCCCTATGCCATGTATTTTATCAGTAAGAACCTGTCAAAGGCTGAGCTAAACTATACTGTGACTGAAAAGGAACTCATGGCTATTATGCATTCATTGAACAAAATTAGGAATTATATTACAGGCTATCAAACATTTATGCATACTGATCATGTTGTAATCAAATATTTAATGAATAAACCAGGTGTGAATGCTAGAATTATAAGATGGTTGCTTTTATTATAGCAGTTTGATCTAACTATTGTTGATAATCCTGGTAAGGAAAATGTTGTTGCTAACTTTCTATCTAGGATGAATCTACCTGCAGGTGAAGAAGGAATGGTGGATGACCAGTTACTAGATGAGCATTTGTTTGCTATTTTAGTTCTCTCCCCATGGTTTGCTGATATAGCAAACTATCTGTGATCCGAATTGGATCCATGAAAAATTATCAAGTTCCATGACTGTATCAAATCGGGACAGACTTCGAATTTATGAACAAAGAGCTATCAGGAAGACCTCTTGAATCGGGAAACAGAGGCCATTTCTGATGTGCGATTAGCATCGCTGGGCAAAACCCCTTGAGAAGGAAAAGCCTCGAGCACTCGGTCGCATGGGAAGCCGGGAAATTGTAGGGAAAGTGCTAAGGTGAAAGGCGGGTTCCGCGTTCCAAAAACCAGCGGTATATCGGAGGCACATTGGGGCGGTAAGCAAATTTGGTAGAAAATGAGCGATTTTATTCATCGCACGATGTGTGTCCAATGGATGAGAGAGAAAATCACCTCTCATCGCACGCTAACAGTCGAGCAAGTCAATCGCGCAAAATGAGCGAACACCATAGGATCTGGGGGCTCTAGATCTGACGGCGAAGATTGCGCCCGATGGAGAAACCAGATTTGACAGGGGAATTCAGCTGCGGCATATAAAAGTCTGAAGTCTGATTTGATCGCTGATTTGGTAGATGAATCATTCCACAGTGTAACTGAAATACCGAACCGTTGAGGAAGAGATGGCGCAGTTTGTGAGAGGACAAGTGGCCACCACCCTATGAGACATTGGCGATGACGCAGGGGTAGGGAACTCCAAGTGAACAGTAGCAGGTGATTTGAAGGGGCGGAAGAGGAAGTGAACAGTCAAGGACAGATTGGCTTTAAGCCATAAATAAACAGACAAAACAGAACAGAGGACGATAAGGAAGAACCAAAGAAGAAAAACAGTGAACGAAAAGGCGAAAGAGACAGTGAAGCAAGAAGCAGAAAACAGAGAGCCGAGCTGACCTAAGGCAACATCGTGCAGATAGAACCAGGCTTGAGAGGTTCAAGACATCCCTGTGAGGATAACTGTCGGGAATTGAGCACCATTGGACTCATCCCATTAAAGACCAGAGAGGTCGCTACTTGGTAAGGAAAGAGTCTGTGCACTCTAGTGGCTTGGGGAATCCAAGAACCACCCTACTAAGCATCCTCTGTTTCAGGAGTCTCAAGTTGAGCTCCTCATTGTAAATCTCTACTTTAAAGACATAATAAAAGAAGGCCACCACTGAAAGCTGGACCGAAGACGTAGCCATGGAGAATAGGGTGAACTCCTTATTAATGCGTTGTGTTCTTGTCTTTGCTTACTGTGTTTCCCTTACTGTTTTCCATTTTCCATTGTCTGTGTATCTTGCAATCTGATTGATCCGTTGCCTAAAATAACATAAACACACACCAACAAATGAGTCTGTAATACCTTCATTCATTATTTATTTAACTGAGATCACTCACGAGTGAATTTCAGATCAAGTGGTATCAGAGCTTTAGGCTATTAAGGTTAGACAAGCTTGTGTTGGTTTAGCTGTTGAATGCTAACTAGATCAAAGCTCAAATTAGGAGAAGGAGAGTTGGTCGAAACTAATCCTAAAATTGGGAGAGTCTATCCTCGGAAGACAATGTCAGAAAAAGGTTCTATGGGGCCAGACCCTCAATTCATAGATAGTTTCCTGGCCATAAAGTCCATGGTAGAAGAAATGTATAGGGACTTTAGAAACATAAGGATTAAGATTCATCAGGCTCTAAACAAGACAAAGGAGAAGATGAGTCACATTCCCATGACCACTCAAAAGACAAAGGGAAAGAGGACAGCTTTCTCACACCTCCAAATAGCCCTAAAAAGAAAGCATCTTTGATCAAACTCGATGTTAAATTTGATTTACCTATATATGATGGAGATTTGAATGTAGAAAAGCTGGATATTTGGATTAGACAAATTGATGTTTACTGTAGAGTGCAGAATATCGATTCAGACAAGAGAAAGATTTAGCTGGCAAGCCTACACCTTGGAGGCACTGCCTTGGTTTGGTGGGAAGGTAGGACCCAAGATGACATGAAAAGACATGGTAAGACTATCTTTGTCTGGAGTGAATTTGTTTATGCAATCAAAAAGCAGTTCTATCCATTGGCCTACATGCAACAAGCCATGATGAGTTGGCAAACTCTTCAACAGTTGAAAGGGCAAAGTGTGTAAGGGTACACTCAAGAATTTAGAAAGAGAGCATTGATTCTAGGAATCTCATTAGACTCAACTGAGACTCTGTTGAAGTACATTGGTGGTCTACACAGCTACATGAGGCACACTATCCTCATGTTTAATCCCACTAGTATAGATGAGGTATCTGTACAAGCTACTCATCTAGAAGCTAGAGGAAAGAATGGAAGTTTAGAAGTTGGGGGATCATCCCAACCCATTGTAAGAAAGAATAAGGAGAAAAGAAAGCAGAAATGGAAAGCAAGGAAGGCTAACACTGCATAGAAAAGCAAGGCTTTATGAACTCACTGTAAAAAGGATGGGCATGATGATGAGCATTGTTGGATTCTGCATCCAGAGTTGAGACCTTAGAAGTTCAAGGGCAAGAAGAAGAAGACTGCTGCAGCTATTCATAAAGATTTGGGGTTAGACTTAGGAGATGAAACAACCATTGCAGCCACATGTATAAGAGGTGAGAATTCTTAAGCATGTACTAGTAATTCTGAACAATCTACTATTAATGAAGAAAATGAGAGAAAAAGACATGAGCTTTTCCGTATTCGAGTTATTTCCAAACACCAAAAGATTGATACTTTGTTTGATAGTGGCTCACAAGTAAATTTTATTTCTGAAGCAATTGTAAAGAAGTTGGGATTAGTAACTACACCTCATAAGAAACCATACCCATTAGGATGGTTGAATGATAAAGCACAACTAGAAGTGACTAGACAATGCAAACTCAAGTTCTCTTTTGGGTCAGCATTTGTAGATGAGGTTGAGTTAGACATAATTCCTTTGGATATATGTGGAATTGTTTTAGGAAGTCCTTACTTG